>WYDE02169516.1:0-10957 GCA_009867175.2 Adela reaumurella | reverse complement strand
TTCCTTCACCGGGGTGCATTGTAATTTTGCACACAAATTTTAACCGAGATTTTAAAATCCGGAAAAATTGTGCGTATACCAGGTTCTGCACCCACGACCTCTCGAGTAAGAGGCGCGCGCTCACCTACTAGGCTACTCTGCAACCTACATTATGTAAATATCCAATATGTAATTTTTTTTTTGTGTTCCTATAGTGTTAGGTTTTTGTTATTTTTTCCTTTATGTACTTAAGTATACATATCTATCTATATGTATGAGTTGTTATAATTAGTTTAATATTATGTTTAGTTATCTCTCTTTCCTTACTGTTCAGCTAGCCAAATAATACGCATGCTGGTTTATCTATAATTGGGTGGGCATATAAAAGTTTTTATTTAAGTGTAAGATCTCAATGTACCTATGTGTATTTGTCATTACCTGTTGATGAACCAAATAAATAAATAAATAATTTAGTAATTAAAGGGCTAATGCGTTCATTCGAAAACTGGCAATATTACAAAAAAATAGAAAGTATTTCCTAAAGTTTAAATAAGCTTATATAGAGCAAAAGATTTTGTTTTAAGTATAAATGTACGCACCCACGACTGCCATTTCAGCCGCCTTGATATCGGTATGGAAGAGCGGCGCGTCCGCCGACACCTCGCACTGGAACTCTCCGGTCAGACTCTTGTCCACCTCCGTCAAGACTGCACGGTGTTCGTCCGACATTGCCACCTGCGCACACACGAGCACATGTCACATAATCTAGACCGTATTTATGTCGGTGTGGAAGTGCAGCGCATCCGACAACACCTCATACATACATCCGGTCAGATTCTTGCCCAACTCCGTCAGCACTGTGCGTAGTTCGTGCGATGATACCACATCACATGGTCATACGCAAACACATGGATCTATACATAATCTCAACCGTCTTTTATGTCGTTATGGAATAGTTGCGGGTCCACCGCACTGGTACTCCTCGGTCAGACTCTCTTGTCAACCTCCGTCAAGACTGTGTGGTGTTCGTCCGACGTTCACTGAGAGAAGTTGAATTTTTAATCACTGTTTGATAAATAATCGCAGGCTGAATAATTTATTGACAGGCTGCGTTCGTAAAATACGGCTTGGGAATTAAGACAGGGAACAAAAAAAATGGGACGCCTTTAATGAATTCAGGAAGTAATAAAATATATTCAGTCAGTAAATAATGCAGTCAACCAGTGAACAACGTGAATGAGTTAGTTAAAATGTAATAAGTTACTATGTTATGGTGATCAGGATGAAAGGTAAGCATGCTGCAGCCAGTGAATAATGCGCCGAGGAAGTCAAGAAATTGCTATGATCGCGAACTAATGATAGGTCAGCCAGCGTTAAAACGTCACTTGTCATCCGCAGTCTGTGAAGAAAATTCATAGAGTTTGCAGGCTGAAGGCTCTGGAAGTGATTAATTCGTACCTAATATTGACGGATTAATGTTTCAATATGTGAATAACACGGTTTCTCTGAGTAATTGATTTGCATTTGAAGCACACGAAGGGATAGTGGTTCGTAGGTTTTCAGCAATATTGGCAAAATGTTTGCTAAATTCGTTAGTTACTTTTTGGGGATCTGATATTGGGCGCCCTTCACCTATCAGTAGCTTTATATTTTATTAATTGCCATACAAAAAAATAACATATAAGTACTAGGTTAACTTTATAGAATTCAAAAACTAGATACACAAAATAATTTATAGAATTCTTTAAAAAAAATATAGAATCATGATGCAAACTTTGGAGGCTAATATCTCGAAACTATGTTTTTTGGGTTGGTCCGCTTTTCCTCTGAACGCCTCATTTATATTTCAGTAGAGCGAATTTAAGCTTATTATTACTTACCCAAAATTACTGTAACGTGTTCACAACAGCAGTCAACGAGAGATTATCAAGTATACACAACTAAGTTGTTAATATTATGAATTCATCCCGATAGCATGGGCAAACATACATTTTTAACGGAGTATCGATGTCAGAGCTTAAATTCAAAATCGCTTTATTACACGTCATTGTACATCACTAGGTCCTATCCGCTCGACTCACAGCGAACAGAACGAAATGCAAATTATTAAGCTTTGCTAATGCGCTTACTGGAATGCCATTTTACTTCGTTATGTCCATTCGGGCTCACTCCGGGAAGGGAGAGGAGAGGAGAGTGCTTCTAATGGCACTGGTGAATTTTAGGAAAGGTACCTTTTAGAGAAGATCTCTCATTATTACAGTCTGTACAATTAAGTTGGAATTCTGGTTGGTTGTGTTCAACAGGTAAAAAGTGGTCTAAGGACAGGTACAAGTGTGCACTGAAAAAAATATTTCTCAAAAAATTTACTATACAGCAAGTAATGGGCACTCATAGCGACAACAACCGAACGTTGTTAATATGGACAAAGTTTGTAGTATTTTTTACTAGTCACCGAGTCAGAATTAACGTCTGTGTGTAGCAAACGCATGAACAGTAAACAATACTAGGTGTTTAATGAAAACAAATACAATTTTGGTGTTATTAGCCAAAAAGTTTTATGAAAACAGTTCTTTATTATGCGGTATCGTCACAAACACTACGTTACTTAGTAAATTTCAATGGTCGCGTATATTACTTCAGGTTTTGCGTATCGAACTAGATGGCGCCACATGTACATGTATAACGCACCATTAAAAAGGTTTATGGTAGCATATAAAGTTTACACGCTTCTGTTCTTTATTCTTGACACAGAGTACTGACATTTTGTTAATTCTCTGGAGTGTCTTGTCAGCAGACTTCTCGTGCGTAATGGACGGGTAAGGAAGTCTAGAAAATGTTCCGTGGGGCCTTCTTAAATGCACTATATACACACACATACATATATGTGTGCAGTGCACTAAGGAATTTGTATCTCCCACACCACACATGTTACAACACAACCATCAGTCAATGGAGTAGGTAGTGCTCTGAGATTAGTAGCCTATCCGAATTAATATAGTAAACATAATCATCAGTTTAATTGACATTACTCTGAAATTAGTTGTCAGAACGATTCACTATAGTAATTATAACTATAAGTTTAGTAGGCATTACCCTGAAATCTTTGGCATTACTATGCAGTGTAGTATAATTCTGGGACGTCATCCACCCATTACAATGTTTGGTAAATTCATTACTACGTAAACATAGTAGTTCCAACTATCTAGAAGGCTGTCCCAATTTCAACGAGAATAATAGGTAGTCACAACCAAATGTTTTTTTCAGTGTGTGAACAAATTCAAATTCAAATAATATATTAGTTTACTAGTGCACCACATTCGTAGGTAGACAATCTCAGGGATGTGTAGTGCACGGTTTTTATTCACGTTAGGCCTACCACGAATTACTCGAGGTTGCCGAAAAGACCTATGCAATTTTAAGAATGTGAATAAAAATAAATAAATAATAATAATAATTATTATTATTATTCGTTCCAGTTGTTAAAAAAATATGAATAATTTGCCCTGTTCTATACAATACAATGATACAAATTTTATTATTTTTCGATACTTTCACGTTAATAACAACAGCCTCAAATATTTTATCACAAAGAAATCAGTCATAATAGTGTATGATTTTGAAGCAGTCTTTATAACTTTCAAGTGCAAAAACACATTATCCACCGCCGCCGTCCATGCTGGGCCAGGTGTATTGAGCATTGACACAGTATTTCGGCAGAATCGGCACCGGCTCGTCGAGTCTCACGGTCTCGCCCACGCCTCTGATATGCAGACGACAGCGGGGAGATGCGGGAGTTTGCTGACGAAAGCGGCTAGTGCAGTCATGTTGTGTCGCAAACTACGGAGGGTTTGGTGTAAAATTGTTAGTCTCCCTAAATCTCAATCTGTGGATTGTATAATTTTGAAAGTGCAGTAGTAAAGCACGGGGAGTTCAGAACCCATCTGGATATGGTCCCCGGATCGGTCCTAATCGTTCCGAGATCGACAGTGTGCGACAGGTGAGCTGCACACTGTGATAGATGAGGCGAGCGGTAGTACCCGGCTCTGTTCAAGATTTCAAGATCGAACAACGAGTGTGTTAATTGTGGAAAGTCTTATTCTGTTATCATACTCACGTCAACCTTGATGCCATTGACGGGGAACACCTTAGTGGCTGGCGATTCCTTGGGCACGTATCTGTAGAATTCAACCATGCCGCGATACCAGCGAATGGAGTAGAGCTGTGCCCCCTCCAGGTCGTAGGAACAGCTCAGCACGGCTGTTCCGCCGTCGAGAACCGCTCTTGGAACGTGGATCTGTAGAGACTTCAGGCTGTCCACTGCTCCTGGAAAGATGGGAAAGATGACGACGTTAGACATGATTTTTTTTTATTTCTTAAATTATAAGATCTAATAATTTAAACTAATATTATAATAATTTTGTTTTATATAATCTGTCACTGTCATTACACCATCGATAGCAAAAAGACCTGGTTTCCTTTTCCTCCACCTTCTGAAGCCCTATCCTCAAATTATACAGTTCCACACATATTTTTGGTCCTCTCACCATAACCATGGTGGTGGAGACCAGGTCTGGTACTACTCGAGAACCTGCAACACAGTCGGTACAACAAACCAGTGCGACAGATACCCAACCTCCTACCGGCCACGGCCTGCTTCCGGCAGCCGTCGCCGCACCGGGAGCGCCCTTGTCGCCCCCGCTACATACAGGAGGTCATCCGTCACAACGTACGGAGATCGCACAGGTTAGTATGAACTCCGATAGTTCGGTTAATCATAATTCAGTCACTAGTGTCTCTTCAGCGACTATCGCTGCATTAAAACTCGCTGCTGAAGCTCAGCACGCGCGTCGCATAGCCGACCTTAAAAAAGAACAGCAACGTGCTGCAGCTCAAGCCGCCGCAGCCGCCGCTGAGCTTGAAAGCGAGCGCGCGGTCGCCGATTTAGAACTACGCGCCGAGATAGCTGCCATTGAAGCCAGGGAGGGATCCCAGCGCTCCCGGCGTACTACTAGTCACCATAGTGATCAATCTAAAAGTATTAACATAAACACATGGCTAGAAAACAATAAATTGTATACTGAAAATAATGATGTACCAATCTCTGTGCCCCAGGCCCTATGCGAAACAGTGCAGACAGCGGCAGTTGCATATGACGACCCTATTGCTCGCATGCGCGGCTCACTCACTCAGCAAAACGGTGCGAAGTCGATGTGCAATGCTGCGCAGCACAGGGAGAGCGGCCATGGAGACCCCAGCCTACATTCGGGGCACGGTGCACGGTTCAGTATCGCCTGCTCCGCCGCCCTCGCTCCGGCCGCCGCCGCCCTCGCTCCGGCCGCCGCCGCTCTCACTCCGGCCGCGGCCGCTGCCGTGCCGCCCTACAACAATGTGCGCGCCTTCTCTGCGTGCCAGACTGGTGCAGTCGCACCGCACTTCGTCAATACGTGCGGCGATGTAGCAAACCAGTTTGTGCATAATAAATATGATACATGCAATAATCCTTCCTCAAATCGTAATTCTGCCAAAAATAATGATAATTCGGCAGACTCCCCTATCGCACAGCTCGCTCAAGCTATAGCGAACTTGTCTGGCAATCAATCCCGATCATACAAGTCTTTGAACATTAAACTTCCATTCTTCGATGGAAAGAACCCGAAAGACTGGTTGCCATTCAAGCGTGCGTTCGATGACACGAGAGCGACATACACTTCAACAGAAAATTTAGCACGCCTCAGTAGCGCTCTACGAGGCGCGGCGCGAGAGGCCGTCAGCATGGTGCTGGTATCCGCCGCGGAGCCGGACCAGGTGATGAGCGCGCTCGAGGTGCGATTCGCGCGCCCCGAGCTCATTGTGGTGCGCGAGGTAGCCGCCGCGCGCGCCTTGCCCAAGCTCACAGGAGAAGGTAAAGATCTCAATACTTTCGCCTGTCGTGTTCGTAACTGCGTTGAGACGGTTCGCATGTTGAATCAAACGGCTTATTTACACTCGCCCGAATTATTGAATGCTTTGATGGGCAAATTGACGCCTCTTTTACGATCACGATGGGCGGATTATGCCGTAGAACACTCTGAATCGACGACCAAGCTAGAACTGCTCGCAGAATTCTTGGAACGCGAAGCGAATCTTCAGGTTAAATTTGGTTTGATCTTCGATTCGCAAGTATCGAGTGAGTGTAAACGAGACACAGAAAGGGTAAATGTCACATCTGTTGACGTTACTAAGAAACCCATCTGTCTTTTCTGTCAAAAGTCACACCCGACAGAACATTGTGAAAATTTTCTTTCGCTGTCTATTGACGATAGGTGGCGTTGGGTGATCGAACGGAAGGCTTGTCATAAATGTTTAGTCAAAGGATCGCATCGCTACAATAATTGCAAATCAAAGCAAGTTTGCCGCAACCCGAGTTGCAGGGGTCGTCACCACAAATTGTTGCATAGGGCGTCGGTCAGGCAGGAAGTTACTGCCCACATAGATGTCGACGAAACTAGGTCCATAGCACAAAACGAACGTGTCACATCTGAGAAAGACGAGCCCGCTCTAGAAAAGATTACTCACACCACTACTCCTCCACAGACACACACTACTGATCTTCCTTCATCTCAGTGTCTTTTGAAAGTTATAGAAGTCACAGTGAGCGGCCCAGCTGGCAGCGTCGACACATACGCCCTCTTAGATGACGGCTGCACCGCCACACTAATAGATTCTGAAATCAGCAAACAAATAGGAGTGGAGGGGCCCGAAAGCGTTATGCACGTGAGTTGCGTGCGCGGTCTATCTACGCAGGCGAATGTAATGTATGTAGATTTTGACATTCAAGGAAAACACTCGAACATAAAACACACTGTACATAATGCTCGATCCATTATGGAACTAGGTATGCATCACCAATCTGTCAGTGTTCAGGATATCAAACAGTACTCACATTTGACCGACATAAGTGATTTTCTGTGTTACGAAAAGGCGAAACCGATGATCATTATCGGTAGTGATAACTGGCACATCTCTCTCACATTAGCTACACGCAGAGGAACCAGATCCGAACCCGTAGCAGCGTTTACCCCGCTTGGCTGGGTAGTCTATGGTTTCGGATGCGGCAAGAACAAGCCGGTCGACTTCGTCAATCACGCAACCATCTTCAATGCACCTTTCGCTGACGATTTTGAACAGGATTCTTTGGAGAGTCTTGTAAAAGAACAGTACAAGCTTGAATCAATAGGTATAGAAAAAAAGGTAGCACGGAGTACAAGCGATGACCAAGCTCTTAAAATTCTTGAAGAAACTGTTCGTCGCTTGCCCTCACAGCAACGTTTTGAAGCCGGCCTTCTGTGGAAAGCAGATAACCAGGTAGTCCCTAAAAGTTACGACCTAGCCATGTCTCGCTTCAAAACGCTCGAAAGAAAAATGGCGAAAGACCAGGAATACGCAGAACGGTATAAGAACAATATTCACATGATGATCAGTAAGGGTTACGCAGAGAAGTGTGACGTGAAAATACCCGCATCTCGTGTTCAGTGGTATTTACCCCACTTCGGGGTGACTCACCCCCACAAACCAGACAAGCTACGCGTTGTCCACGACGCAGCAGCGAAGTGTAAGGGTGTAAGTCTCAATTCTATGCTGTTACCCGGGCCTGATCTACTTCAGCCATTGTTAGGGGTTCTTTTCCGTTTTCGTGAAGGCAAAGTTGCTCTCTCAGCCGACATCCGTGAGATGTTTCCTCAAGTAAAAATCAGAGAGGCCGATCGCGACGCTCAGCGTTTTCTATGGCGCGATAGTCCAGAACTTCCCCTCGTAACCTACAGAATGACTTCGATGATGTTTGGTGCTGCTTCGAGCCCATGTACCGCTCTATATGTTAAAAACAAGAATGCTCTAGAACACCGAGAACAGTTCCCAGAAGCGGCCACGGCCATCATCGAAGATCATTACATGGATGACTTTATCAGCAGCTTAGACTGCAGCCACAAAGCTGCGAAACTTGCCGCCGATGTAGTCACTGTGCATAAGAAAGGTGGGTTTGAGATGAGAGGATGGATTTCAAACGATTCATCATCGCTATCTCTAGTTCCACCAGAACTTCTCTTAGAACCGAAACCAAACGTGGAAGTGAATGTTGGTAAGTCTGTGCTCTCGGTACGCATGCTTGGTGTAGTGTGGCAGCCGGGATTAGATATGATAAGTTTTAATAATGCCGCCATGAATGCACTGCCGAACATACTCACTAAACGTATTGCGCTCTCTCTCGTTATGAAAATCTTCGATCCGATGGGGCTTTTAGCGCCAATTGTCGTAAGAGGACGCATTATGTTCCAGCAGGCGTGGCGAAGTGGCGTAGATTGGGATCAGGAGCTTACACAGGGTGATTCGGACAAATGGCGAGAGTGGCTCAGAGATTTGAATTCGATAGCTAGTCTTCAAATTCCACGCTGGTACCTGTGTAAGCCCAGTCCTGTAGAATGTGAGCTGCACGTGTTCTGCGATGCCAGTGAGTTGGCGTACGCGTGCGTAGCATATTGGCGTTTCTTGTACTCGGATCGTAGTATACATGTAGCTTTGATTGGTAGTAAAACAAGAGTGTCTCCATTAAAACCCATATCCATACCACGATTAGAACTTCAGGGTGCGCTGATAGCGGCACGTCTAGCAACGACTATCTGTGAGAACCATCGAGTCAAGCCGAACAGGAAACTGTATTGGTGTGATTCGATGACCGTACTGGGATGGATCCGCAGCGATGCTCGACTATATAAGCCATTCGTGGCTCATAGAGTTGGAGAAATCATCGAAACAACAAAAATTCGAGAATGGCGATGGATTCCTAGCAGTTTGAATGTAGCCGACGACGCTACGCGTATCAAATCTGGTCCTTTGGACCCCAAATCCAGATGGCTCTCCGGACCAGAATTCTTGCTTGGTCCTGAGAACAGCTGGCCCAAAGAGTCAACCACTGGTAACCAGGACGTGACCAAAGACGAGTTGAAATCAAGTACCACGGTAGTCATTCATTACCAATCATCTGAAGAATCGCGTAGTATTCCGCTCGCTGCCAATCCAGAACGCTTTAGCGATTGGCTGCGAATGGTTCGTGCTACGGCGCGCTCACATCAATTCATTAGAATTCTCAAACTTAACGTTTTAAAAAAGAAGGGAGTAGACAAAGTTCATCTGGCACCGGGCAAAATATGTTCCTTTGCTCCTCTTGAATCATCTAGTGTAGTAACTACTTCTCAAGAGGAGCCAGGAAACGATAAACTCGATTCGTTTTTTCAATCGAGTGCGAATCTAAATTGCAATGCAAGGAACCAAGTGTTAGCTTGCCCTTTACGCACACGTGTGCAAAATATTTTATCTAGACGTCAACTAGCCACTACTTCCACTCGTACCCGCTACAGTTTCACCGAACTTCCGTTAGAACCTTTAACTGCTCAGGATCTTAGTTTAGCTGAAGTTCATATACTGCGTAGGAGCCAAGAGGAAACATTTGGTCCAGAGATATCATGTCTACGTGCTCAACAGCCCATATCTCATCGAAGTAACCTCTTTACACTATCCCCTGTGATTGCAGAAGATGGTCTCCTAAAACTGAAGGGTAGAATCAACGCAGCTCCAGGCATTACCGAAGATGTGAAGCATCCCATTATTCTTCAAGGCACCCACCTCGCCTCGAAGCTCTTAATCCTTCACTACCACAGGACGGCTGCTCATGCCAACACCGAGACAGTCATCAATGAAGTCAGACAACGTTTTTGGATAACGAAACTGAGAAGTAATGTAAGAAAGGTTGCCTTTGATTGTCAATATTGTAAAATGCGAAAGGCTTCACCACTTGAGCCTCCGATGGGTAACCTCCCTGTAGAACGGTTGTCCCACAATCTCAGACCGTTCACTTGTGTGGGTCTTGACTACATGGGCCCTCTGATCGTCGCTGTTGGTCGCAGACGCGAGAAGCGCTATGTCGCTTTGTACACATGCCTTACAACACGCGCCATCCATCTTGAAGTTGTAAACAGCCTGTCAACGGACTCTGCCATAATGAGCCTTCGTCGCTTCATCGCCAGAAGAGGTACGCCAACAACAATACTCTCAGATAACGGAACGTGTTTCGTTGGCGCGAACCGTGAACTTACAAAAATATACTCAGAAGCTGTGTCGAATTTCGCTGCCAACAAAGGTATTCACTGGAAATTCATCCCCCCAGCTGCTCCTTTCATGGGTGGGGCCTGGGAGCGCCTCGTACGAAGTGTGAAGACAGCTTTATCAGTGACTCTCAAAGAAAGGAACCCAAAAGAAGAAGTCTTCGTTACGTTACTAGCTGAAGCCGAAGCATTAATCAACTCCAGGCCTCTTACCCACGTTTCGGTCGACCCAACCGACCAGGAGGCCCTTACCCCTTTCCACTTCCTGATTGGTGCCTCATCAGGAGCTCCACTTCCCATCAAAGTAGACGACAATGATTTAGTCCGACGTTGCGACTACCGAAAGGCGCTGAGGCTCGCCGACTACTTTTGGCGAAGGTGGCTGCTGGAATATCTCCCTATCCTACAAACCCGAAGAAGGACACCGACTACGACAAGAAACATAGCTGTAGGAGATTTAGTGTTAGTTGTAGATGGCAACCTGCCACGCGGCACGTGGCCCAGGGGTAGAATTCGTAAGGTATACCCAGGACGAGATAATGTTGTTCGTGTAGCAGAGGTTGAAACAGTAGCGGGGCTTTTACGTAGGCCTGTCAAAAAACTCATTATTTTACCAGTTTAAACTTTTGTGTCCGATACGTATATTAATTTGTTTTTGTTTATTATTTAAATTAGAGAATTATAATGAATATTTTAAGTTGAATATTTCCGTTCTTAAAAAAGGGGACGATGTTGTGAACTGGTTGAATTTACTTATTTTTTAAATAATATTATAATAATTTTGTTTTATATAATCTGTCACTGTCATTACACCATCGATAGCAAAAAGACCTGGTTTCCTT
>WYDE02169405.1:0-10960 GCA_009867175.2 Adela reaumurella | reverse complement strand
GGGTTCGATACCTGGTATGCGCACAATTTTTCCGGATTTTAAAATCTCGGTCAAAATTTGTGTGCAAAATTACAATGTACCCCGGTGAAGGAAAACACCGTGAGGAATCCCATACACTAACAAATAGAAATGCGTTGTAGTGTATAAAGGTTGACTGGAAAAGATTGCCTCCGGCAATAAGTCCGCCTTCTGCTAAGCTGATAAAGTCTATATTTTTTTTATTTTACTATTTAGTTAGATATTGTTATAAACTTACCTTGTCCCCCTCGGAGACGCGGGTGATGAGTGAGCCGTCCTGGGGGCTGACGGTGGCGAAGGTCTTCCCACTGACAGAGTCCACCCACTCGTTGTTGATAAACAACTACAAATCGTTTTACAAAAATTATTGACCTAAACATTTACAAGTTGAATAACTCATTATTTATCAGAAAATTTGGAGGAATCAGGACAACAATTAAAAGTAAACACGTCCGAGCCGGGACTCGAACCCGGGAGCTTTGGCTTTGGGACCCGCTACCGCCTACAGTTTTTGGCCGCCCGCCTTTTAAGGTGGCTCAAACTGTAACTTAATTCAATCCCGAGATTATTTTTTTCGGTTTCTTGAATAGCGAGATCAAAAAAAAAGTTATTGGGAAATTCTCGATCCAAGTCGGCGATTATTTTTTAAATTTTGACAAAGTTTGGAAATTCTAAAAAAATTACAGACCGATTTTGGAAATTCAATTGGATTTTCACATATGACCCATCCGCGTAACCAGCAAATCTGCGAAACTACAGGCAAATATCACAATTTCATAAATCGGGACACTATGCTCGATCACGAAAACAATAACATTTTCAATGTTAAAATTGCTACTTTCTTACCTTGGTGTACTTTACTTCTGGAGCCATTATGTATGATATAAATGACACACACAAGTGAAAATACTAAAACCACAACGAAATAGGCGGCAGCGAGCCTTCTCCTCACAACCGATGCCGGTGCTGAAGAATTTACGAAAACATGGCAGAGTTCTTTTATATGCGCAGTACCAGCGAATTATCAGTACCTGCCGGACTGACTGGTAGATAACAGCATTATCAAACGCGTCCATGTCAAACTCTACACGGGATTGGTAGAGATGTGTATATTTCTTGGGTCGTAATCTTTGCGAAATGAATTGTATTTTTGGGAGATCTAATAGATCAGAAAGCGAAAGTACTCAATTTTATTCACTTTCACTTTGTGTGTTCACATCATGTTTTATTTTAATCGTTGTTTCACGTTATGAGTGTGCACACGAAAAAATACAAATTATGATCAATAAATTCATCTTCCGGCATGTAGAAGAGGCGAACCTTGAAGTTGCGCAGGATTCAAATTTAATACCTTTTTAAAATATGTACATTGAAAAATTACATATAATGCAAAACAATTGTTTGACTTAGGCCCTTTTGTAACTGGCTAGTTGAGTCGTGACTCTCCTTAAATTCTTACAACTAGCTATGGAGAAAGCAATGCTTGGCATATCTCTGATACAATAGCACTGAACCAGGATCAGTTTGACAAAGAAATCTAGACAAAAAGTCTTAGCTAGCTTCTCTTTGTTAGTGTACTCAACGCAAAGCATAGATACATAGATAGTTGCCCCAAACATAAGATAATATCCATCTTCTATGTTCACCTAGTAGACTTCAATTTACATCCCTTTAGTCTTCAAGTGATGTATGTCTGTCTGCTGGGAATGGGTATATCTCAGTGAAAAGCCCGAAAAACTTCAAAAATATATTTATTACATAACTAGTTCAATATTGAGTTTCAGGCGACTTTTTCTTAATATATTATATTATAAATATTTAGTCTACGATCGAATCACTTAGGCAAACTAATGGCGACGGTTTTGACTTCCAAGTACTCCTCGATTCCATCCTTGCCACTGAAAAAAATAACAATATTTTCACATTAGTAATTAATATTGAAGGCTTTATGTGAAAGTTTGTTACAAGATACCAATACATACAATGCAATTAAATTGTTTTCGAAATTAAACATCTTAGTTTACTTCACGTGAATTAAGATAGAAAAACTTCAACCCCAAAAATTTAATGTAGGTATTAAATAAACTCATACTGATCGTGCAACATCACAAAGTCTTATAATTATTTTATTTATAAATAAATATTAATAGTAATAAAATAATAAAAAAATACAATTTAGTAGCACTCAAACGTCAAATTACAATACACGATTTGGCCAGGTTTTATAAATGTGCCAAAAGGTCCCATCTCAGCCTATTGCAAATTGGCATTATCGGTAGAATAATGCTAACCGCGCTGATTTTCAGGTGGGACCTGATGTTAGGACTAACGATATCCTAAAATAGTAATAAACATCAGATATTATAGGTCGTCAGTGATTATATCGCGCGAGGTATTCCTACCTATTTATTGTAGTTCACTAAACTGATTTTTTCTAAAGTTGTTTAGTGTGTTGTCGTTTAGTATGGATGTTTAGTTCCGCCTTAAGGCCTATTTTACATTACAGTAGATTTAACACGTTTCTTAAAACAGAAAACATTTAAATTGTTTACTTCTGCTGGTGTTTTTTTAGAATCTCGTTAAAATAAATCTCGTAATGAAAGTTTTTGGGTTTACTCCTTAAGAATCTATTTCTTATATATAGCCCGCGGTACAACTTTTAGCTGAAATTTTGCAGGCTCATTCTGTATGACAATAGCTCACCGTACACCAACTTCTTAGACGAACTGGCAAGAAACTTCCCTGACTATCTTAATATTTGACATCTACCTCGAAAAATATTTGACTTACTTCTCTCTGCCGAGACCGGAATCCTTGAATCCTCCGAACGGCAGTTGCGGAGAAAATACAGCGTAGGTGTTGACCCTGTAATAAGATTGATCTATAAGTTCCAACTTTTTCACAACATCTACCTACTTATACAAATTATTATTTTTAGATTGGTTATGGAGAAGTATTTTAAGCGAGACTGTTATTTTATTCGTGTATTATCATATATTTATCAGAAAACTCGGAAGAATCAGCACAACAAATACAAGTAAACACGTCCGAGCCGGAACTCGAACCCGGGACCTTAAGCTTTAGCGGCCACTGCAATACCAACTTCACTACCTCTTCAAATTGCCGCCGTATTCATTCGATGGTTTTTAGCGCTCACTCAGCGTTCGTAGTAGTTTACGTAGGTTGATTTTCAACCATATTTTATCGCCGTTTTAATATTTAACATAGACGACACTAGAAACTTACTTCGTCTTTACTTGTATTTCGTGTGTTGATTCATCCGATTTTTCTTATAAATACTCAGTAAGCGACTTGCATGCTTAGCAAGGAAAAACGAAAAAAAAGTATTAAATATAGTTATGTTTTTTTTTATGTAAGCTGACACGGATGGCTACATCACCTAATGCACCAGTTCTTCTGGTACTATCGATGTCAGCCTAAATACCTTGGGTGAGTTATGTAGATGGTGCCATGTCAGCACTTCCCTCAATTCCAATGTTTCATCTTAATCACAAACACTGGTTTTGGGAGACAAATATTTCCATAAATCCTGTATATATCACTCGAGTAATATCTTAATTCGATGATCAGCACATAAAGCTAAAAAAGCAAGTTAGTCGTAACACCAAACTAGTGGATTTTGATACCAAGTGGCTAAGCTCACGTGACAGTGGGTTGGGCACGTCAGTCCTTGAGACAATTACTCTTGTTCTATGTTGGCGGCTATAAGTAGGATCATTACCATGCGTGGGAACACCACTCACCAGGTGGCGGGACAATGAATCGGGGCAGATAATAGTATGATATCGCTAAAGAGATTATATTGAAGATATTGAAGATAAATTGGAGAAGCGTAAGTCCAGCTGTGATAACCAAAGCGATTATCAACCAAATCTAACAGCAACGTAATAAAGGGCAAGGGTTTTGTTTTCCTAACTGTATTAAAGGTTCTGGTAAACCTGAATGAAGTCTTAAATGAGTCTACTGCACTTTTGGTCACATTACGAATAATTAAACTCAACACGCAGAAATGAAATCACTAACCAAACATTTCCAGCCTCTGATGCTTCGGTGAAGGCTAGTGCGGTGTTGATGTTGTTGGTGACGACTCCGGCCGCCAGACCGAAGCTGGTGTTGTTGGCGCGCTCCACCACCTCGTCGAATGTCTCGAACTTCAGGATAGACTGCACCGGACCGAATATCTGACGAATAGAAAACAATGCCATCACACGAAATGTTCGCTTTTATTAATTTATTTGCAGCAAAAATTTCAATGTTAACTAAAAAAACCCAAAACCTGTTTTATTATACCAAGTAATAGTAACGCTTGAGAGTTTTTATTATGTATGGAATATTACTTACCTCTTCTTTGGCAATCTTCATGTCATCGGTGACATCGGCAAAGACTGTAGGCGTGATGTAATATCCAGTATTTCCGTGTCTGCCTCCACCAGCCACAACACGAGCTCCGGACTTCTTGCCACTCTCGATGTATCCCAGAACTTTGTTGAACATCTCCTCGTCCACCTGTTACAATTCATATATTTAGTAACTTAGTCGATTTCTAATTTCCTTCTAAAAATAACACATTCATTCTAAATTGTATACCTGAGGTCCATGTTGTGTAGTTATGTCAAAAGAGCTGCCAATTTTTATACTCTTGGCAAACTCGGCCGCCTTCTCAACAAACTTGTCATATATGCCGGACTGCACGAAAAGTCTGGACGCCGCGATACAAGCTTGGCCCTGGTTCATGAAGACGGCTTGCGCAGCCAAAGGAACAGCCAAGTTCACTGTAAAGGAAAAACACTTCGTTTTTATTCAGTATAAATATTAATATTAGCCCACCTAAAATATTTATATTATTCTCACCTAGCGGGTGGAAGACCACCCGTAAGGTGGGACGACGACATCAGGTACGTCGCAGGCAAACGATGGATTCGTGTTGCCGAGTGCCGGGAGGATTGGAAACAAGTTGGAGAGGCGTATGTCCAGCAGTGGACGGTTAAACGCTGATGATGAAGATGATGATGATGATTAATATTATGTAAAAAAGTACGAAATATTTCATCAGGAATCAATGACATGCGCTAGTAACGTAACTTGATTACAAGAAAGTGAAATAATTTCAAGCAACGTCAACACTAGACTCACAGTCCGCGTCGTTGAAGATGACGAGAGGACTCTTGCCGCCGAGCTCGAGGCTGACTCGTTTAAGGTTAACCGCTCCAGCAGCCGCCTGAATCAGCTTGCCAACCTGTTTCGATTAATTTTCAATTAATCACCAATATGCTTAGCAGTAATGTACATTATTTGACAACTTTATTAGAATAATGTCATCAATATTAGTAATAATACATTCATGCATGATATTATCTGATCTTAACTCTGTTTAAATATACAAAACTCACCTCACAGGAGCCAGTGAAGCTGATCTTGGCCACATCTGGGTGGTGTGTGAGTGCGGCGCCGGCGGTAGGGCCGTAGCCGTTGACCACGTTGATGACTCCTGGGGGGAACCCTGCCTCCAGCGCTAGCGCCGCTAGGTACAGCGCCGTCAGCGGTGTCTGCTCCGCCGGCTTCACCACCACAGTGCATCCTACAGAAATCTCTCTATCTGTATACAGATTCTTTAAAATTTTGGTGTACAAAATTTTATAAATTAGGCTGTAAAGAGTCTTACCAGCAGCCAAAGCAGTGGCTACTTTCCCCATGAACATCAATGCAGGTGCATTCCAAGGCAGAATGAGTCCGCACACTCCGATGGGGACCTTCCGCGTATAAGCCAGAACTCCGCCGTCTGCAATTTAATTATCATTTAGGTACCTACTCCCGGGACCGGTTTGTAACTAAGATCCATTGAAGTCGCATTTAACATGTATCTTACCAGAAGGAAGTGTTGCGCCTTCAACTTTGTCGGCCAATGAAGCTTGGTATCGGAGGCAACGAACCAAGCCGTGATTGACGAAAACTTTGGTCATTGCAATGAGCATGCCGTTGTCCAAAGTCTCAAGTTCCGACAGATAGTCAGCGTTCTTCTCTATGAGGTCCGCGTACTTGTTGAGGAGTCTTCCGCGATCCGAAGCGTCCATGCGCCGCCATTCTGAGCCCCGCTTGAACGCTTTCTTCGCAGCCGCCACTGCCAAGTCTATGTCAGCCTAGAAAACAAAATTTTAATATCTTCATTATTTATTATTTTTTCCTATCTACACACGCTTAGTTTCATTTCTGACATCCGAGGAACCTTGTCAAATTTCAAGACCTTCTCAATAAACTTGACCGCCTCCTTAATTTGGGTATCCGGTATATTTTTAGCTTACGCAAGTATAACCACATCTCCGAACATCGCTCCCGTCTTCAGTGGCTCGACATGCGGCAACGAAGGAATACTCAAGTCCTCTCTTCTCTTTTGTACACTAAATGACCTACTTCTCCTAATTATTTAAGTGAACGGTTTCAGTATCTCAGTTCTCGTGGTGAGTCGCTTTGAAATCCGCTGACAATTATTTCTAGCTATACCGACTCACTCTAGTTCGTTTTACGCAAAATCCTAACTGTGCGTGCAATCAAGTTGTGGAATCGGCTGCCTGTGCATATACGCTCTTCAACGTCTATAGATGTTTTTTTTTTTTAAACAAATTCATAATATCACAACCTAAGTAGCAGTTTGCTAACTATTTTGTACATTCATTAAATCCTTTTTTCTCTGTTATATAATTAACATACTTCCACCTTCCTTGAATTTCAGTTGACTTATATTAATATTTATTTAAATGTTCATGATATCTATGTAAGATATATTAATATTTAAGTTCTTTTGTTATACATATAAGTATTGTCCCTTATTGTCTATATAAATATATACTTAGTGTAAATGTGTTTAATTATTTAATACCAATTAGTAAATACACAATTTACTGTTAAATTCTCATTTTATTTCTTGTTGTATGCCTACATCCAATATCACATCGCAAAGGTTTGTTTGTTAGTGAATGCTCTTGCGGCATTTGACCCTCCCTTTTGTAACCTTTTTGGTATACGAATAAAGAATACATACAATACAACACAATATACATTTAAACTTGCGCGATGCAACACACCACACATTGTAAAGAATAATTAATTTTGACAAGGTTCCACAGACGTTAGAAATTGAACTAGTCTACCGTACTTAAATTATAAAACTGGTTAGTCATTTTTAAATGTATAATTAAATACCACTCATACAAGAAACTAACATAGCATATAGCCGTATGAGCACTTCATTCGACATGACACAATAATAATTGACCTATTATCACTGTAGATGCGGGTGACTATGGAAACATCACTGACATTAAATCGACAATGTACGAGAGGGAAGCACATACATTTTGTATTGAATTCACTATCTGTGTCCTTGTCATTTATCACTTGACATGACATTGACAGCGACCATAGTAGGGGGGCTGTGCTGTCTGGTGACTGAGAATTACAAGCGTCTATTCTATGTGCAGTTCAAAAACAAATTCTATAGGCCGGCCTCTGGGTGGACCAATAGTCGACTGCAAATAGAATAGAGAGCTGTAGATAATTTCTGGTATTGCCATGAACATCATTAAATGTTTTGACTTTTCTGTTGCCCCATATTACGGCAGACATGTGCAGTATACCTTATAGGTTTTGCCTGTTCACATCATCACACTAATCTTCATCCTGAAAATTAGAATTAATTAAAAAAAAAAAGAGTCCAAGAAAAAGAAGAAGAAATAACACACTGAGCAGTTAGTACCTATAAATTCCAACAAAAAAAAACATTACAATGGTGGGAACTGGGAAATCTGCATTTACGTGAGAGTATTTAATGTAAAGAAAGAAAGCCGTCTACATTGTGTTCTGAAAACATCGCATTGCCAGACACAATGGTTTCCGAAACGGGCGGCGGTACTCGCACTGTGCGCATCCTTCTATTAGGGGAGCCAGGGGTCGGAAAAACGTCCTTGGTGCTGTCCCTGGTGAGTGAGGAGTTCACTGAGTACGTGCCACCCAAGGCAGAAGAGATTACCATCCCAGCTGATGTCACTCCGGAACAAGTCCCTACCAACATCGTTGACTATTCAGGTTGTTCTCTTGTGCCTTACATATATTACACTTATGGGGTGATCATTTGAAGTGGAGCGGTGGAAAATCAAATTGCTAGTAAGCTTATTGTGTAGGGTGATTTAAAAGATAAATTTTAGTCAAAGAATTTTCGCCGAAATGCTCGTAGTTTCCGAGAAAAAAATTAAAGAAACCGATTTCTCCACTTACAGCTGATGATCCGCCATTATCGAGTCGCGTTTCAGTGTTGCCACATGTTTCGGGGCACGTCGCCTCACATTTGCATTACCCGTAATTGGTGTAAGTGTTGCCATTTGAGACATTTTGAAAGAAAAAGGGGGTAAATTGGAGTATTTTGCGGACCTACATTTGCCCCCACGACATGTTACTGGTCAGACATGGCTACTCCCTAGAGTGTTTATAATAAACGAGGCGTGGAGGTGGGGTCAGCCCCCGCCCGCTGTATCAAGATGCAGGAACCATGCGAGGCTTGCCGGTTGCCTTCGGCGACCTGCCTCAACCGCCACAGCTCGCATGGGTGCCTGCACCGTGTTACGCAAGGTCGGCGGGGCTGTCCTCCCCGCAGCGCCGGAGATAAGGCAAAAGATATTTAATTTTTGCAAATTCATAGTTTCTGTGCACATAAGTCCATTGGACGGACCGGACTGTTCGAACTGCACAAAAAGCTCGTCAAGACTCCGGTCCGTCAGCCGGTCAAGTTTTGTAAAAAACAGTCTGTGTTGAAATCCAATCCCAAAATTTGTATATAGGGGCCCAACAAAACATTTGTGAATTTTCTAACAGCATCAGAGCAATCGATGGACCAACTGATGGAGGAGGTGGAACGTGCACACGTGATATGCGTTGTATTTGCGGCGGACAGACAGGAGACGCTCAGTAAAGTCGGTACCTACTGGTTGCCGTTCATTCGGGAATGTTGCGGCCCTGATATCAAGCGTCCCATCGTGCTTGTCGGAAACAAGATAGACCTCATCGACTATTCCATCATTGACGTGAGTACCTTTTACTTTTGCAAAACAAATGAATATGGATTCATGTTTACATAAACTAATGCACAAATAATTTGCCTTTCATCACTCGACTTGGCCTTGAATGTTTGCAGCGGACATTCCGCATGCCCCAAGGTCGCCATGATCGCCTTAAATTTATATGAAAGCCTGTAAAAAATGTTACCTTTTTGGAAGTTTCGATAGATAATTAACAAACCTAGATTATATGTGTATTTTCAGCAGGGACTTAACGTTATAAAGAATCTAAGAAAGAAGAGTATAATACCGGTATTATTTCAGTTTTCCATCATATTTCTATTGCAGTTTTTTTACTCTTCATTTTCAAAAAATTATGTGGAAAAAGCAGCAAGGAAGCAAAAAAGCATAATTTACATGAGAATTTTTTAACGAATTTTCTACCCACGTTTCGCCCACCTCAAGGGGTCGCCGTGGTGAGATATGGCGAGCCCCCCATCCCCCAAATCTCATTTGGGATTTTGCGAGTACGTGTTTTCACGCTGGGAATGTAAATGTATAGGCATTGTCAAGCGATCAGAAGAAACTTTCTCAAATTACATACATACCATCATGCCTCTTGAGGGTTAAGCAGAGACAATGAAGCGCCATGTGACACGTTCCTGACATACTTCCTTTGTTTCCTCCACTGTCACACATTGCTTGAAATAGCTTAATATAGCTTCTTTCAATCTTTCTAGTAAGGAAGCGTACTCACGTTATGGTGATGCCACATTCCTTATAATCGATCAGTAGGATTACTTCATGATCTTTCCTGCTGATTGCAACCTTTGCACTTTTTAGGAGGCGGTGTGCCTTTTTCATGCGACTGCATCAACTCTTGCTTTGACTCAGGTACATAGTGCTGAACCCATGTTTCATCACCAGTAACAATATGGCCCATAACTTCCTCCTTTTGCTCTCCACAGCTCTCCAAAAACTCACGAGAACACTTGACGCACTCGCGTTTTTTAAATGGCTTGAAAATTCTCAGCACCCATCTTGAACTGACTTAGTCATACAAAGATGTTGATGTAAGATGTTCAAAATGGTGATGTCAGATACTCCAACCGTTCTGCAAGCTGTTACTTCCCTTTTGACTTGGTTACACGTTGATATCTCAGAACTTAATGAGTCGATTAGGTGGTGTATAAACTTGGTGTATATACTAATAAAGAGTTGGCCAATTAGTAACTAACCGCATATGTAACCCCCCTTCCCCCAACCACTTCATTCCGCAAACTTATTTACCTCCCCTCGTACATCTCTTTGGGGTAAGAAAGCTGAGAGTCATACTCACATTTCCTCAAACTCGCTTCTTGCTAATGACGTGTGCGACTGAGCCTATTGTTCAAAATTTTTTATTGTTTAAACATCTTTTGCGTAGTCGTGTTTTATTGTTTATAGAATTTTAAATTTTATAAAGTGTATTTTTCTTTGTAGAATATATGGGATATCGCCGATGAGTACCCAGAGGTTGACCGCTGTATAGAATGTTCAGCAAAAACACTTACAAATGTGTCAGAATTGTTCTACAATGCCCAGAAAGCTGTTCTGCATCCCATTGGACCCATTTACAATATAAATGAGCAGGAAGTAAGATATTTATCGTATTATTGTTAAATTTTATAGATATATTTTTCTCCATATCTACTTACCCATACTATATACTACTTATACCTATATACCCTATATCCCTTTCCACACGGTCTTCAATGAGCGTGCGTTCACTTTGTATGAAGATGTTTATTTGGAAGAACTCTGTTTTCCGAGACGCAAACGGTCCACATCGAGCGTGCGCTCGACAAACTCCACTCTAAAAAATACTGCACTGCGCC
>WYDE02169294.1:0-10961 GCA_009867175.2 Adela reaumurella | reverse complement strand
TTTGCACTTCCTTGTCTTCTTTTATCCTGTTTTCTATCTGTAATTTTCTTGTGTGCAATAAAGTATTTATTCATTCATTTTTCTTCTCAAGTACCTATCTATACAGAGTGTTTTTTTATAATGCACCCGCATACTTTTAGGGGATTGGGGTTGTTTTTTGACCCAAGCCGACACTTTTAGTTCAACAACATTTGGGTTTTCGAAAATCGATGCATTGCTCGCCGTGAATTATTTAATATCTAGTCGTTATATAAGATATTTGTAGTGTGTATAACTTTACTTGCATAGATATTATTTAATGCGACCAAGGTCTCAGTACTAACTGAGTGACTTTAGCGACAGTTGTGCATTTCGGTCAGTTGCATTCCTGTTATTGTGTGGGTGGTGGAACGATCAATCTCATTGTCTTCTGATAGTAGCTGACAGTTGTCTCCTTGTTCCATATACTTACGTGCTGTACAATTTATACGTACGAGTGTATACATAACTAGTCTTACCATATATAGTTACAACTTCAAAACTTGATATGGTAGGTGAGTATTCATCATTCATCATCATCATTTTCAGCGTTTTGTCGTCGCTGCTGGACATACGCCTCTCCATTTTTTTTCCAACCTTCCCGGCACTCGGCAACACGAATCTATCGTTTGCCCGCGACGTACCGTATGACGTCGTACCACCTTGCGTGTGGTCTTCCCACACTTCACTTCCCTGTCCAAGGACGCCAGTGTAGTACGCATAAGCTCCAACGGCCGTCATCCCTGCGGCTAACGTGGCCAGTCCACTGCCATTTGAGCTTTGCCACCCGGTGTACAATATCTACTACTTTGGTGCGTCGGCTAATTTCTTCGTTTCGCACTTTATCTCGTAGCGATATTCCCAGCATGGCTCGCTCCATGGCTCGCTGAGCGAGGCGGAGCTTTTGGACTGTGCCGGCTGTTAGAGCCCAGGTTTCACATCCGTTCGTCATAAGCATAACAGGGAGGGAGGTATTAGTTTTTCTAAATTCAAATTTAGAATGGTTTCTTATGCTATAGACACTTAGACCGAGTTTTTACCATTTCACATATTATTATCTTCAACGGTTACTATTGAATTACGATATGGTGTGGGGTATTAAACAGAACGGAATTTTAGTAATTATCTACCTTGCAAATACTTCAACGAGCAAGGTATGAGCCGTATCGCACTATCAACAGATACACCACCACATCCTATGTCGAAGACTAGAAATGATCGGAATGACCGCGTGCTATAAGAACTACACACACAGGCTGTTAACACTGTCAAACCTAGAATTCGCCGAAATCCCATAAGGAAACAAATAATAATTTTATTATCGAGAAATGAAGATTCCCGATAGGACTCTAACGTAGTAAGAGAGAGTGGATCGATCAAACGCTTGCTGTTTCGATACGAAAAAAACGTAAGGAGGAGTGTTAATGTTTTTTTATAATATGGAATAATGAAATCCCGGGTCTGCAGAATAGCGTCGGTATACAAATTATTATTATTTTTGACATTGTACTACTTTGTGGTATTACAATTAATTAGGATAATTTAGACAAACTGATACAATCTCGTATCAAGTTTTTGACAACGGCTCTTTACACCTGAAATATTAAATTATTTTTTATTATGTGCGGTTATAATATAGAATTATAAAGCTTCAATTAAATTATTGTTAATCAAGCTCTCAAACTGTAGTTGAACACTGTAAGCGGTGTCTATTGTGTGGTCACGTATTGTAATAAAGACGTTTAAAAAAAAATCTCATATTAATTTTCTTGCTAGTTCTTCTTCATGGGATTAATCGAACCGGATGTAAAATGTAATAATTTGACAAATTCAAGTGTAGTGTACTACCATAAGAATGCTGAATAAAGAACTAAGAACTAATCCCACAAGTAATCGGTTTGAAATGAATCCAACTTTATCTCTCGTGCGTGAGCCAGATGTAGCTTCATTCTCGTCGATATCCGAATCGGAACAATGATTCCGCAAACCGTCTGTCTCCTCTTATACTTTTATCCCGTTCGCCCGTCGCGTCGGAAAGATAATCCCTTTTGACTAAGATTCACAAGCGGGGAACGAAAGAAGCCGACTGCCAGTGCCAGCCGATACTGAGGTCCTCTCCCAAGGGATACTTACCTCGAGGCGAGGGTATTGGATGTCAGATCTCGGCCGGCACGCTGGCGATTCTGTTCAAACAAGCAGCGCTTGAGCGATTAGTATATTTACTTACTAGAAGCCACCACCGCCTGGGTGCGTTCCTAGTCACCACAAGTAAATTATCCGGAATTGGATAACGTGGTCGTTCCCACAAACAACGATTGCATCCCTACACTATGGACCTACCGCGGATGCGTACGAATCGGTCCTGCAGATCTTTCATCTACAGAATCAACCGGTAAACATTGGAATGCTCTTACTGTCCACATGTTTCCCTTCATGTACCGTCTCAAGTCCTTCAAGAGGGGCGTGAAGAGGCACCTGTCAGGCCGACATGGCATTCGCAATCCCCGCTAAAAACCGAATGTCCATGGGCGTCGTTAGTCACCTTCTGGGTGGCTCGACGCCATATGTCGCGCTCTCAATAAAAAAAAACATCGCGGAAATTCTCAAAAAAAAATTTTTTCTTAAACATTACGTTCCTAGTCGACAAAATTTATTAGGATTTGGATAATTCTATATCGAGAAAGGCTCCAAAAACGTCAAAGTGACAGTCAATGATAGTCATGGCGGCATTGTGTTTTTCGTTGTGAGATTGGTTCGAAATTGTATATAGCGTAGCTTTACTGAGACCACGGAAACCTGAATTGCATGAGTGAAACGCATATATTTTAAATTAACAGATCAGACTATAAAGCAAATTGAAAAGTGCGGCAATTCAATTTGATGTTTGGACAACTTTTCGCCTTGGTCGTTCTCAGTAGCGTCATTATCTAAATAAAAACTTCTGCGTTTTTAGATAATTTCATCCTGGCGACCACGAACACAGCCCCGCCACCCCCTAGGCGCGTCGTCGCCCACATTGAATTTATATAATATCCAAGCTAGTAGCACATTCTCAATGATAGAAAAGCTACGACCAAAACATTGGATTTTCTTTAAACTTTGTCTTTTGTATATTCATTCATTCGTTAGGCATGGCTGAATTACTCCGCATTACATAATAAATAACTTCACAAAACCCCGTCTCTGAGGACTCGGGGCGAGGACAAACACACATGCGAGTACGCTCGCAAAATCCGAACATCAATTTCCTCCTGGAGCAATCTGCCTCGGCTGATGCCGGCTCATCTCCGAGATTGTACTCGTATATATCTAGAGTAGAAAGATACCCTCTTTCTCATATAAAAGTATTCCTTTTGCTTGCTATACCTACTTACCAATGGACTTAACTGTGTAGGTGGTAAGGATTTTTAGCTGTTTGTGAGGAACGCAAATTTGTATGAGCATTGGCAGTATATTCTTTTAATCCTCTCTGTTCCAAGCCCTATTCACGCCATTTCCTCAAATCACTCTCATTTCAACATCTTTGTCGTACTTTACTTTAATTGCTGTATATAAATAGTAATAAGTCCGCCTTTTTACTCTATTCTTTACTCTTTTATTGTTTTCTGTATTTCATTATTTTCTGTGTGCAATAAAGAATTTATCTATCTATCTACGTCATATAAGCATGCACTTAAGAGCCTTCAGATACGTGGTCGACCACTAGACTAGAGACATAAAGTTTGACTTACGTTGCGGACGGCTTTGTCCATATCCGCGTCCTCGAAGATGATGAGTGGAGACTTGCCACCCAGCTCCAGCGACACCTTCTTCATGTTGGAGGCGGCGCACGACTTCATGATGGTCTGACCTGTCAACACATTACGGGATTAGCATGCAGTCTGGTTTGACGTGTCACTCCATTACTGGGTTAGCATGCTAATATGATCTATCCTGTCACCCCATTACGAGATTAGCATGCTAACCTATTCTGCGCTGTCACCTTATTACGAGATGCATACTAATCTCATCTGACCTGACATCCCATCACAAGATTACCATGATAATCTGGTCTGACCACCCTACTATGAGATTAGCATTTTAATCTGGTCCGGCCTATCACTCCATTACGAGATTAGCATGCTAATCTGGTCTGTCCTTTCACCCCATTATTAGATTAATATGCTAACATGGTCTGACCTGTCATCCCATTTTAGCATGCTAATCCTGTCTGACCTGCCAGTCCATTACGAGATTAGCAGGCTAATGTGGTAGCAAGATAATTCTGTTTTTTTTCGTGTTCCAGTATGGGCGGTTACATCGCATACGGTGTCAGCCCATAAGACCAGCTCAAAGGTCACGGTACTATGCCAGAAAGTTTCCTGTGGGGTCTGGCTACAATGAACTGTACGAGAAACACAAACTATTTTTACAGAATGAGCAAGCAACTCATGCTGATGTGTTTGTATTTTCTTTTTGTAGAGTTATTGATTTATATATTGTAATTTTTCAGGTAGGTAGGTACATTGTATTTTGAGACTCCAAATACCATTTCGGCCGGCTAAGTGCACCTTCGCATTGTGTTTGAAGGACCCCAGAAAGCATTGGCGTCAAAGACGATCATTCCACAGGCAGACAACTATGTAAAAGGTTTGGCTCACCGATCTCTGTGCTGCCAGTGAAGCCCAGCTTCCTCACGAGCGGGTGGTCGGATAAGGCCTGTCCGCACACGGTGCCGCTGCCAGGCAGGATGTTGATCACGCCCGGTGGAATGCCTGCTTTAGCCGCCAGCTCCGCGAATTTGAGAGCAGTCAGCGGAGACACCTGGAGAGTGAGGTTGGTAGGTCAGGTTACTTAATTTTTTTTATGTTATCATCTCATCATGGTTGGCTCACACTTTTTTTTTAAACAATAGCTGCTTAAAGTTAATGCGAGTATTCCGAGTGCACTTGTATTTTGAATTTTTTTTTATTTAATATTTTTATTACATTTATTAATCTAGTCGATATGATTTTTTTAATTATTTATTGAGGAAAAGCTGATAGTCTCTTCCGGAAGTTTCTTCCGTGCGTGTACAACTTTGTGTATCAAAAAATGCTTCATGGGATTTATTTGTATTGGTTGTGGCAATTCAGTTTTAGAGAGTATCTACGTACGTGTATATGTGGTGTTCTTTGAGTACATTGATTGAAGGATGGTACGTTGTAATAATCTTTCAGAATTTTTATGAGTATATGGCAGTGAGTCTCGTGTATGGCAATAATGACGCAAAAATAGAATGTTGAAATTAAGTTCAGTTCATGAAGATTAGTGTATCCTTAAAGATTGAAGAATAATTCAAGTACATAAAGTGAAAAATGTGGATTCAGACATAGCGAAAAGATCTGCTTAGATAGTTTGGACACATGGAGAGAACGGATGGTGAGAGATTGACCAAATTTAAGAACTGAATGTGGAAGGAAGGGTCGAACGGGGCCGCCATAGGCGAACATACCAGGGCCAAATAGTTAAGGTTTTGTGGAAAGGGTAAGCTCGTAACCACATGATTGATTGGTCTGATTTGCAGATAACAATGGTAAATTTAGTGCATGATTGAGAGAGTAGTTACCGCGGCGGGCTTCATGACGACGGTGTTACCGGCGGCGAGGCAGGCGGCCATCTTCCACGACAGCATCATTAGCGGGTAGTTCCACGGGGTGACCAGCGCACACACACCGATGGGCTCCTTGCGCGTGAACGTCAGGTTCCTAAAACGTTTCATTTTGTAGTACCTCCTCAAAGATGGTCTTCAGGCGTAGTTTTTCATTTTGTGATCCATGATACAAGAATTGTGCTCCGGCAGAAAAGTGATGAGTCTGCTTACCCTCATCTTGGTCGGGAATAGGGTGTGTAAAACTTTTAATGTAGTGTCACTATCTAAATATTTGAGTGTGCACTTGACCATGTGGTCCACCCGAAAAAATACCATCTAGTGCTAACTAGACCATTGGGTATTCCTTTTTTTTGTGGCATATTATTTTATTACTTTGCTGGAAATTATTTTGCTCTAACTCCAACAGAGATCAGTCTTTAATTTATTTGTATATAACCGCAACGAGCGTACCTGTTGGGCCGTGCGTTGTTGACAGGAATGGTGTTGCCGTGTATCTTGTCGCACCAGCCCGCGAAGTACCGCCACGTGTCTATAGACATGCCCACGTGTGTCTTCAGCGCCAGCGTGTACACCGCGCCAGAGTCAACCGACTCTATCGTGGCCAGCTCCTCCTTGTGCTGCTCCATCAGGTCCGCTAGTCTGCAATGAGGCAGTGTTGTTATTATTTAGGGCAAGGCTGCGCAACCTAAATGGTGGGCCAAATAGAGGAATAAAAAATAACACTCGGGCCACTGACCAATGACAGTTCCAATTTTTGTTACTTTGATAACAATCGTCCCACTTATCAAAAATTTTAACAATTTAATGCATGTAAACAACGATTACATTACAAAATGTGATTAAATTACAATAAAATCTGCGGGCGAGATGATGTAATCACAAAATGTTATGAAATATTTGGGAGAAGTGGAAATCATCAGGGCGGTGCCTTTGAAAAGAAGTAGGTTCCTAATAGAATGACATTATTTGGCGCGCGAAGCGAGAGCAAATTTTTATGAAATATTTGAGAGAAGGAAGCCCAAATTCACAAGGCTGTGCCTTTAGGAGGAAACTTATTTCAATGCAATCACATCATTGAGCGAGCGAAGGGAGCCCGCAAATTTTTATGAAATATTTGGGAGAAGTAACCAAAATCTTGAAGGCGGGAATTTTGAAAGTTGCCCACGCTGGCCATTTATAATTCGTTGGCGGGCCAGTTCGTGGCCCATGGGCCTGGGGTTGGGCTGCCTTGATTTAGGGTTAGTCCTGCGAGATTGCACGTAAAACCACTTTGAGGAAAATTCTGACAAAATAAAAAAAATTGTCAATATAGTGATCAATCTTCAAAAGCTACATACAATCCTACATTTCTGATTCAATGTAGAAGACATTCACAAATTATACGTCAAACACAAAAGATTAAGTATGAACTTATTATAATTCATTAGGGATGTAATGATTATGATTATGTTAATCGTCAATTATCAACGATTTTGTGATTAATGTGAACCGTCAATTATTAGTGCGATTATTTAGCGATTACTTACATGAAAATATATATTTCATAAAATTCTTAAACTGGCTGACAGACAACGCACAGCCTAAAACGGTGGGTCTATGAGTAAGAAATTTTGCGAGGGAGTTGCTTTTGTGATGTAGGTGAGAACTAAGAAAGGTTTTTGAAAATATTTACTGCGGGGACACCACGGGCCCGTGGCTAAATAAAATACCTAGAAAAGATAGCAACGCGCGACGCATATCCTCTCGAGGCGCAGGCCGATCCTGGGGTGGGGCTGGGGATGGCGGAGAGGGTGATTTACCTTAGGCGAAGCCGCGGGCAAAAAGCTTGTAATAGAATGAATCCCTATACATACACTTTGTAAATGTAACTTTTCGCAGATGAATCGTAATCATAAATGTAATCTTAATCACAAAATCAATATCGCTACATCTCTATAATTGATTAATGAAGGAATATCTAAAATTGAAAACGTAAATGTCCAGATCTTGAAAAATAAAAAATAAAAATATTAAGATGGTAATGACACTTATATCAGGATAAATAATAAATTTGTGATGATGCTTACTTAAATAGTAGCTGTCCTCTCTCCCTAGCGCTGATCTTGGACCACTCTCCTTCCTCAAAAGCCTTCTTCGCTGCCTTCACTGCTTTGTCCACATCGCCCACCGACGCACTCTGCACTTTGCATATTACACTCTCGTCCGCTGGATTCACTATCGTTAGAGTTTTACCACTGTCTGAGTTCACAAATTCACCGTCTATATACAGTTGTGTCGGGAATTTGATCTTCATTTTGTTTACGTCTAATTCTATTCCGTCGTAGGTTATTTCTTTCTTTTCTGATCCTCCTCTTAGAATCGAAACGGCGGTGTTATAAAATTCGGAAAAGGTTGTGTTCATGTATATATCCTCGTTTTGCAGCTCGAGTTCTGCTATGTCCTTAATCTCTTCGACCAATCGTACAACGTCCATGGAACCGGCTCCGGAGAAGAAGAAATCCGTGTCGTCTTCGATGTCGATGCGGAGGATGGCCTTCCAGATTGTGCGGACGTTTTCCACAAATTGTTTTTCTTCTGCGTTCAGTTCTAGAGCTTCCGTTTTCTCATTGGCTTTGAAGAAGTTGCAAGCGTTGATCATCTTGTTGTTTACTTTGAGACGTTGGATGTTTAGCTGCGGATGAGAAACATTATTATTTTGCAAATTTATACAAACATTTTTGAGTCACCCTATATTATATAGTAATAATGTTGCCTGGTCTTATAGTCTCACCCTGGACGTGCGTATTTGTAGTTGTTATTGTCGGTGTAGAATGACCCCATGGATCGATCTCAACGATATTTTCACACAGCTTCTCTTAGTATATTACCAAGAACGAATCGGAGCCGAAAATCGCGTAATTTGTTTTTAATATAATAATTTTAGGTTTTGTATGGAGTGAATACTCGTGGCTTACTTCCTCGTTGACAGCAATTAGTGTACTTTTTGTTTCAATCGGAAATGAGAGAACGAACAAACGAAAATTCTAAGTGAATTCAAATAAAGAAAAGCTTACTCTGTACTTTGGTGATACGGTAGTTTGACGACAACATATGTAGTTATGTTGATAAAATAAGGGCTGGGCGGTTCAATGATATCCATCGACGATCATAACGTTCCCGCTTGTTAATATAACACTTTAGGGCCTTTATAATTGATATAGTTTACCTTGCGCCCGAAAGACATGGACATAAAAGCGTTCGTTTGAAATTTTCTCAGTCACAGCTTGAAACTCATAGTAATTAGCTTTTCACTGAGATAGTAATGAGCACTTCCTGACTTACAGTACTCCTGGAATGAACTGCCCGAATAAGTTATTGAAGCACCCAGGTTATTGAAAAATAGCATTGCGACCGACTGTATGAATGGCGTACCTTGACTCCATCATTGGCAGTGATGAGCAGACCGTCCTCGTGAACGACAGCAGGTGCCTTGAGCCCGGCTACCGCGAGGGGCTCACCCCTGGTCTCGTACTCGGCCTCCCACAGCGCGGAGCCGAAGAGGCGCGCCTCGAGGGCATCTCCACTCGCAGAGCGCAGGGTCGTCACGGCGCCTGGCGACGAGTCCAGCCCCCGGATGAAGTTGTGCAGTGCCACACCCCCTTTACTCCAGTCCACCTGTGCAAGTGACAACATGCAATTGTGTCAAAATAACATATTTAAAAAATAACAAATTTTTTTTAAGGCACTTAGGAACGCTAAATTAGGCATTTTGAAAATGTATACCAACTGTATTATTTCCGGCACAAGCTACATGGTAAACCAAATGCTGATTTTTTTGCGTACGGTATAGCATACATAGATAATAATGAAATATTACAACAAAAAGTGTGTGATTGATAGACAAATAATTGTTTCATATTGTGCATAGAGTAATTTAATACATTTTATAATTTTTAAATAGGTACAAATTAACCCAGTAGTATGGGAGATATTTCAATGACATGAGGCATAGCAACCTAGTCTATTTGTCTTTGGTTAGAAGCCATTCCTAAATTTTTAGCATACGTGCGACGTTGCCATATGGTGCACTTCCAGGCATGGAAACAAAGACAGAGACAGACCACGGGGGGCTATGCATGAGGTCAAAGGCTAGAAACACTCACACGTGACATACCTGATGCGTCTCAGGCTTGAAGAGCGCCGGGTCGTAGGTGGCGCCCTCCTCCGTCTGCGGGATCTTGGGAGCGGTGCCGTTCGCGATCATATTCACCGACTGCGCCAGAGCTTTGATACCTGCAAAAGTACTATAATATTCAATTAATGCTCTCCAGATTTACCTATTATCAATACAAAGTCACATGCCAGTAAGCGGTATCAAAACCCGGCCCACTGGTTGTCGTCGCCCCACCTGGCGGGTGGTCTCCCTACGATCCCAGTGTAGGACACAGTTGCCTCAACAGTCGGCCAGTGTGATCAGCCCTGTTGCACCTTGACTTAGCCACGCAATATAAAAGTTACTTTCCCTTATTTATTATAGAAGTTCCCAACTAACCACAACTAAAAATAACTCCCAAAGTATCTCGAAACATAGAAACCCTGCAACTCCACAAAGTTATTGGATCCTTGAGCGAGTTTTTTTTATAACACGGAAGGCTACATCATGAATGCACCAATTGTTGGTACCAGTGATGTCAGCCTAAACACCTTGGTGAATTAGGTAGGTGCCATGTCAGCGCTTCCCTTAATTCATGCTGGCTACACTGAACTGGACGGAAAACACAAACTACTTTTCATAGCCGCTTCCACCGACCTTCATTCAGTGTGGTGTTACCAATCCGGGCAGGTTTAACACTACCACCATGTAAAGAGAGGGAAGAGACCTACAGTTTAACGTGGAATCCGAAACAAATCAACAGCATCAAAAGTCAAGCGGTCACATATCCAATACCTGACCGTCCTCCGACAACCAAATACCGAATATCGAACCCACTGAGCCACCGACGCTGTGTTCTATCGTCTGTACCACAGGGGCTGTTCCATGGAGCTGCACGACGCGATCCCTCCATCCATATGCCATCATCGCTCCACATGCAACAGGTTGGGAATGCATCCACACAACAATGTACAGCATGTGGTCCTTCAAACACAATGTCTAGTCGGCCGACATGATAATCGCAGCCCTCTTAAACGTTAGAATGCCCGTGGGTGCTGTCGGGCTACTCCTCTGGGTTACTTACATGCTAAGAAGGGAAGAGGGTGTTGAACTCAGCACTCAATGGCTTCACCGAACATATCCGGGCCCATTGGCAGTAGAAAAGGGTGTCCATCGAGT
>WYDE02169183.1:0-10964 GCA_009867175.2 Adela reaumurella | reverse complement strand
CGTGGCACATGGCGCTCCATTGTCTCTGCTTACCCCTCCGGGGAACAGGCGTGATGGTGTGTATTGTATTGTATTGTATAAAGTGAAAATGAATGAAAGTGTTTTCCGAACGGAATGGAGAATACTTTCCCTAGTCCTGGTCCTCCGCGCACGCGCGGCTAATGTCTGCTATTAGGAAGGGTCGTAATTGCTGGTGACTAAACGAAAGCACGAGAGTCAGCCGGTTGGCAAAAATAGCTAAAAAACGTCGAAATGTTAGAGCTGATGTGCAGTCGTGGTCGATGTTGTATGTCTAGAAGCATCGCGTTTTCATTTATCCTGATGTTTTAATTAAAATTTATTTAGATATGTATGTGTGCGTCATTCATAACGTACTCCTACTTATCGCAATGGGCGTTAGGTATCCTGCAGTTTCCTTGATATCATGCACTACTCAAAGCACTGCACTGGATAGACTGCTAGTGGACTTTCCATCGTTTCATCCAGGTGACCGCCAGCAGGACTCCTCAGCAGGGTGTGTTTGTTTTTATGATTGATGGCAGTTACTCCACCTTGTACGATTGTTTTTTTCTTTCCACTTTCTTGAGGTATTCAGGACATGCCACCTTCATAAAGAATGAAGTTAGGCCACCTTCATAAAGAAGGACCGTTTACGTGCTGGCGACACAGCAGCTAACGGGACCCTAAGTTAATCTTTGTTCTTGTCGATCATGTGGCTCGACTCATGTCATTCAACATTTTGACATATATTATTTTTTATTACTATCCATTTCCATTGTATGATTTCATGACATTTATGCCTTTAAACATTCAAAATTAAAGCTAAAACGTAAATTTACTTTTAAAACAATTATTGTGTTTTGCGTTGTAATAGGTTTTGTTTTCAAAGATATCCCTATGCACCTTCATAGGGAGCTAATGGAAGAGTTCGCGGGCAAAACCTATGTCCGTGGACTCGTCACGATCTGTCCAAGTTAACGAGTTGCCGACACGATGGACGGAATGGCCCCCAGTCTCCACGAAAGTGGCCACCGGGACCTCCGGCAATCCGGTACTCGAACCGGCACGACAGTCCATCCCATGTTCATCGAAAGGGTTATGGGTCAACTTCCTCGCAGTGGGTATCTAGAGGCCAGGCACGTGAACTACCCGGCAGTCGAACAATGCACAACACGTTTCACCGGGTTTCACCGATCACCGCGCCAACGTGTCATTCCCAAACAGTCTGACCCACTCTTCCCCTAGACCAGCCGTCCCTGCTACTGGGTTTTTGGATACCGTGCCGAAACCAGCGAACTGCATGATGGTACGACATATACCGTGTGTGACAGCGAACCCATTCCACGCGCTACTTGGTTGCTTATTTAGCACTGCCCAGGAGACCCGTGCGACTTATAGTGCCCGAAGTTGGTTTGTTTGTTTTAAAGTAACGGTATGCCTACCACCTTGTTACTGGTCGGCTGGTCATTCTCCACAATTATCGACCGTTCACGGCATCACACGGGATTCAGTAATATTCTGTTTCAACCATATTTCAGGTAGAGAGACGATCCGAACCAATGTTCACCGCAAGCAAAGTCCTTTAAGCGATGATCTAATCTAGTGGCAACATGATTCATTAAGACACCTTTATTCATTTCATTATTAAAAGACCAAGCTGATGAGTTCTCATGGAAATTCACTGCTGTGTTAATATTTTCATTTCTTGTTACTTTAGTTTTAGAGTTTTAGGTGTGTGTCAATTTGTACCTTTGGTTTTAATACTACTGCTTCTGTCACAAATTACTACATAAATAATTGTATAACAACTGGTGACTGACTGGTGGTATTTGTATTTATGATCCTTCAACTCTCAGTCTCATCTCCATAGACATACGGGCACATGCTCTCTTAACATCGCTGTTCGGATTCACGCATGCTACTCGCGTTAATATCAAACCGGTGCGGGCAGAGCTTCATTCACGTGGGCTCGGACCACGAGCGGCGAGCGAACGCGAAGGTTTCGTAGGCGAAATTTGTGTGATTCTAATGAATGAATTAGTTTAATACGAAAATGAATACTAAGTCATTTGCCGATTGCACCAAAAAGCAATTCAACGCTAATTGTAATTAGCCGTCAATTCGCCTTAACATGCTTCATTTTACTCATAATTAGTACTTAAATTGTTGTTAATGCAATCGGGGCTTATGGTTGCCTTTTCCGAAACAAACTAAGCACTGCATGTACTTAGCTGAGAATTAGTAGTATGGCTAACGTCATTTAGTGATTGATAATCTAAAATTATCGCTTAATTAGTGTGTTAATGCAATCGGCCCTTGTGGGCTCATATTAAGTCGCAATGGTGTAGCATACGTAAGAGATGTCAACGAATTGAATAAAAAAACATATTTCTATTTCTTTTATATATATTTTTTTATATATCTAAAAAAATAATATAATTTATTATAAAGGAAAATTAGCTGATTGCCTAATGCACAAGTCATAATTACAATATCTGTGCCCGTTACAGATTTATTTGTATAAAATCTCAATCATTCGTAACCATTAAATAAATTGAATTAAAAATTCCAGAGAGCTTTGCAACAAAATTAATTTCAGAAAACCTACCTGTTCTGGTAACACAAATTCACATTATTTTCTGACTTGGCTGTTTATTTTTAATTTATTTTCTAAGGATGACTGACTGAAGTAGATCAGTAGTGATTTTTTTATTTTTTTATTCGATTAAAAATAAATTTCTAAATCCTTTGCGAAAAAAATCTCTGTGCAATAACACAATGAAATCACATTCGTGTTTCTAGTCCAGTTCAGTGAACCCGGATACATCACAGGGAAGTTGCTGACAGTGCACCATGATCCGACAGAACCACCAGACAAATGGCAAATGTATAAGTATACGAGTACTTAGATGGAACATTTTCTATGTATCTAACTTGGAACCACCGTTGTTGATATCTTAACGCGGTGGCAGTCCCATTAGATTGTTCTTACAACCGCAAATGTTCTGTCAGGTCATTAGAATTGTAACGCAGGGCCAGGCAAGAGTAATGAGCTCTTAGTGGTTGTAAACAGTTTCACTTTTTGAGAAATAAAAATACTTAAAGCCATCAAATATTCAAAATACATCACATCTCATCGAGTACTTGGATTTCTGTGATGTATAGGTTTTGAGATCCCATATTTATATTTTGTTCCAAAGCTTCCACGTTTCAAGAATTCTTGTTGTACTTGCTTTCATTATGGTAATCGAGTTATTTTACAGATCTCAACTTCTAGTTTTATTTTTTTTTTTAATTGCCAGTGGGTCAGCGCTTGATTCCAGCCGCACTTGTACTTTCGATGGACCTACAAACAGCACGTTAAACCACATTTTGGACGTTAATATTGTATATGAGTTTTCCACTCACTTGGTTCGATATGTCGTTACGTCGATGACAAATGGACGGAAACTACTTTCCCGGTGGGTGCTCGATTGTGGAAATGAGAAACGGGAATGAAGCTGTAGAGAAAGTGTCTCTTAAAGTTCTATCGGTTCAAGCTCTGTTCATAGGATACCAATTTGTGTATGTAATAATTATTAATTCAAAATGTATGTCTAATCGCACATTGATAACTGCAACTCGTAATAAAAATTCATAACAGGCGTGGTCGCACTTCATTCATTGCTCTTCTCAAACCTGCTTCAAAATCTTCAATTATAGTACAAAGAAAAATAAACCAAAAAATCTCGCTAATACATATGCAGAGTCCTAATTAGTGAGCTCCCATCCAACTTTCAATAAGTACGCACACATTAAACATTTCTGCATACACCTAGTAAAACATTAGAGTCTTAGCGCACCTTTCACTAAAACTTTAACCCACATCCAACTTTATAAGATTCAATTTAGATTGCTCACCTCAGCTAGTACTCGTCTATTAAAATTATATCAGGCAACCGCATATATAAGCGGCATAGAACAATCGTAACATCACATCGTATTCACTCTCGGGTCAGAGCAGTCGCACATCAAAATGTTGAAGATCGTGCTCCTCGTGTCGATCCTGGCTCTAGCAGCAGCCTTACCCCAACCACCGCCCGGATCATCCCCCAACTCCATAGAACCCAGCTTGGAAACCGCTGCGAGGTCCATGAAAAAGGATTGCACCAACGGAATCTTCAGTTCGACATGCCTCAAGATCGAAGCGATATCAGTGCTCGAAAAACTAAGTGCGAAGGAAGAACTGAATCTCCTCCCGGGAGTCAGTGTGGTGAAGGACGAATCCGGTGACAATGGGAGCCAAGCTGAGCAAGTCGCAGCTGAACTGGCCAGGTCGCTGCCAGGAAAACCCGAAGAGCGCCTGGATAAGTACCTGCTTTACCGCCTCGGGACTTACCTGGACACTCACTCTGTGAAGCTGAGGCTGTTGGACTCTGCTGCCGCCGAGGAGGCGAGGTTCGCCATTGGAGAGGCGAGGAAAGGGAGCGGCGGTTTGGGAGGAGGCGGTGGTGGAAAGAAGGGAGGCATGGGTGGACTCATCGCGGCCGCTATGATGATGAAGGGTGAGTCTTCGCGGTTGAAAAAACCCTTAATTTTTTTTTTAGAAAAGCCTAAATATTTTTTTCGTAATTGATACACAGATTTTCGTTATTTAAAATCAAAACATCGCATTTTTTTACGTATTTAACGTTATTCGCTATTTTAACAAATAAGTTTTCAAGAACTTACACATACAATTTCAATCGAAGACGTCGTCCCACCTTACGGGCGGGCGATTAGAGAATTCTTACTTGCTTGAACATTGTCTGTTTAAAGCTCACAATATGTTTTTTAGCTTTTCGCTAAGACACTTGTGTACGCTACATCTTTTTCGATATTGTGATTTTGTATAGTATTTCCTATCATAATTTATTTCCAAACTCACATTCGGAAGATTTTATTTCAAATCCTCATTGTAAAACCACCTTTACAGGAACTAGTTCAGGATACAAATTAAATTATTATGCCTATCTACTTAAAAAAAATTATAAAACAAACTAAAACGTCATGTTGAAAATAGGATTTAAGTTTCTGATAGTTGCATAAGTACCATCAAGCTTCTTACCTTCCGGATAATCATTGTAAGCATAACAATCGCTGTTGTCGATGAATGATTGGATGTATGTGTTGTGAATGAATGAATGAATCTATAGACTTCATTATACTTCTATTAACATACAATACAAAAGGCAAACATAATGCACAAAATGTAACTAGCTTGCAAAAGATGACAGGTTCGATACTCTGTTTGCGGAAACTCTTCAATTCCTGTGCAGTTAGTACCCTTCACCCCGGTGTAGGAAAACACCGCGTGGAGACCCTTCACTATAGTGCTATTTAGTAGATCTTTAACAGCACTGAATGAAGGAGGTTTAATAAACACTATGTACGAATTCGTTTTAATAAAAAAAATTAGCGTGAAGTTCAGTGTAACGGAACACATTGCAGCAGTCGCTGACATGGCACCACCATTCTGTAGGATCACTGAATATAATGTTATAGGCTGAAACGTGCCCTTGGTCTAATCATTAATCATTAAATCACTACCGACTAATTATAAGAAGGTAGGAATTATAATTATAAGGACAAGATGCCGTGCTAAAGGGCGACAGGCTCGCCACCTCTCACTTTGCACGGTACTTCTACCAAGTCATGCAGTAGGTGTTTCTTCGTGCCTTTCATGCTGCTTGATATCTTGTCCGAATTGCGAAATGTGGTGGTCGGTGTTGTGCTGTAATTTACTGGAGTTCTCGCAGCACAACACCGATTTCTCTGCTTACCCTAATTGTCGGGATTCAGCGTGAGAGTTATGTATGTATGTAAGTTATTCAGTATTATCCTGAATATGTACTTGTAAATTTTCATCACAATACCACAACAAAACCAGGAAAAGTGTGATCTTCGTGTACCGACGTTAGCGTTTGCCTCTAAGCACGCTTAACCCATGATAATCACATCGTAGCATTCGCGACCCTTGTTCGTTCGCGTCCAAACGTATAAATATCTGCATATTCAATCTCGAGCTACGTCACGCCATGGCTACGTATATTGAAATAAAACTCTCTAGGCCCCATATCTTCACTAATGTCACTTCTCTGTCGTCAAGATTACAGTCTACGAGATGTGCTTTTCAATTACCGCAGCAATCTCGTGCTTAAGGTATGATTATCTAATAACATAGTCGCAACAAACAGAGCACGACCTTTGTATACTGCTACAAAACATTCGGTAGTGCATTTTCAAGATGTAGAAAGTCCCAATTAGTGACTAGTGTGAAAGAAGGAGGACTTATGTGCGTGAGCAAATATTTCAATTCAACCTTTCGACGAGACGATTTCAGGTTAAAACTTTAAGTGTACAAAATTACAAAAAATATGTTACAGAAAAGCATAAGCTTCAAATTAATGAAACAAATCTATAGAAAGTAAATCGTGAAATGAGTCGCGAAAATTTAATTTTACGCAATAAGAACCCGAGTTAATTAACATATAATAATTTGAAGCTTCAAGTTTTAATTAATAAAGTATACTAATAAATAATTATTTAATAACATGTCAAAATATGTATAATATTATAGCCTAGCTTTATATAAATAAATGAATGAAATTCTCCATATAGAAAAAAAACATACTCGTATTGTCCCAGTGGACGCATAATAAATAGACTGTATCACAATTTTTTTATAAACTTTTACATTGAAAGAAATCATCATAACTGAAACTTTGGTAACTACAAGTTTTATTGTTATACGATATTAATTGACGAAGTTAGAGCAATTTACAACGCTGGAATAAACGACAGGATGCAGACGACCACGCCGCCGCTGCGCATACTAACGAGCGAGGCCCCGCCCCCTTTTATAGCAGCGTGAACAAAAAAAAATCATAATACCACATGCTTAATTTTGAATTTAATGAATTATAGGACGTATCGCCATCGCCAGACTTAATATGGCTGATACCAACTGACCATGAATTGTACACGTCCAGGAAGCCCTAGACATTCTTCTGAATACCGGTGTGGTCAAGTGTGCGCGTGGTTTCGTGAGGAGTGGTGTTATTGGCTGTGTCCGATCTTCTTTTGCAGTTTTGGGCACAGCCGCCCATGCTAGTTGTCTATATATAAAAAAGGGCCATATTACAAAAAATGCGAGTTGCAACATAGGCTTACTTCGCCGCATCTGTGAATCAGGTACCTTCATCAAGAGATCACCTGTTGAGCGTTTGCTGCGAAATCCAAACCTATGCACTATGAATACTAATGTGTTGTAGGGAATAAAGGTTAACTGGAAGAAATTGATTGTGGCAGTAATTTCGCCTTCTACTAAGCAGAAAAGTGTATATTTATTTATTCTACAATTTTTATATTAAACAGGCATCTTGGGAGCCCACTGAGAGCACAATACTTGTATTATTTTAGAATTTGTGCAGTACGGCTGCTGATATTTCGGTGAAGGAAAACATCACCAGGAGACCTACATCCAAGCTTGTTGATCACCATGGAAGTATATGACTTAAGTTTTTTTTTTTTTTATGGAAACTGACACGGTTTGGCTACATCACCTACAGTAAGCGACTTGCATGCTAAGCAAGGAAAATCAAATAAAAAATTTCATCTCCTACAACGTCCGTGATGTCAGCCCATAACACCGGGTGAACTAGGTGCCATGTCAGTGATTCCCCCTTTGATCGTGCCGGCTACACTGAACTGGTCGGAAAACACAAACTATTTACATAGCCGTTTCGACCGATATTTCATTCAGTGTGGTGGTACCAACCGGGGCGGGTTAAAGTCTACCACCAAGTAAGATTAGAATGGAAGGGACCTACAGTTTTACGAGGAATCCGAACCTCGATCAGCCTTTAACGGTCGAGCAGTCACCCATCCAAGTACTGACTGCACCCAGCGTTGCTTAACTATCAATAGCGGCAGTTGACTGTCTGCATCACTGAGCTATCGACCACCTCGTACCACTTACCCTGTACTTTAATCTGACCCCTATCCTCTTCTAAAACATGTACTTTTTAAATTTTCTATAAACCTAAAAAATGCTTTAAAACGGGTAAAATCCCTTAAAAACTCTTTATTGCAAAGTTGCACGTCATAACAACGATGTCAATCGGTTCACGCCTTCGTATGGAAACAACTGTTCCATATATGGAACAATTCACATATATGTGAATCATTCTAACCGTTATTCTAGAATAATTATACATACATTTCTCAGAGAAAATTGGTACCTACTTAAAAATACCTAGGATGTGTTTCAAAATGTTGTATCTAAGTAACAGACGATCGGTGATGAGAAGATTCGATGCCTACTACAAGCAGCACTAAGGCATTTCCAATTTTCAAAGAGGAATCTTAAGTATCGACATAATCGTATCAATACATAAATTTATATTTGAAGCGCTGGGAATGTAGCGTAGTAACAAAGATTAAGTTATATTTACGACGGTATTAGTTAAGTAGGTTCGGATACACCAAAGTCATGTTTCACAGTTCGCTCCAGCAAGTGTGCATAGGTTCTTTGTATGTAAAAACCGCAAGATCCATTTCCTGCTCCTACTCACTCGCGGCTCGCCTGTACAAAGAAACACACGATAGCGGAATGAATTAGCCTAATTTAGTGCAAAAAACAAAACATACCATAAAGAACACAATAAGAGCAGACAGCCACACTCCCGTCATGCTTGTGGTTTCCGCGCCACACTGCGGCGGACTAACTGTTCACTTATCTGCCCCGATTACTTCTAATACTCAAAAACTGTTCTATCCTCTACAATCTTCTCTACAAGAGATTGGCGCGCAACTAAGAAATCCCAAAGGAATTTCAAATTTAACGCACGCGTCGTCCACTAGTTCCCGCGCGATCGGACGTTCGGTTCGTAAGAAAAACGCACGTAAAAGAAAGTGCAATTTTCTTTTGCTTTTTCGCGCACGGCTGCAGACCCGTGCTGCTGGCTCAGAACTGTCTGCAAGCTCTGCTCAACACGAGCAAGTGATCGCCGCCTCCGCGAAGATGGTGGGGTAAGTACGGTAAACTGTTATTTACAAGAGACTTAACACCTGCCCGTATTGTTTTCACAGTGCGGGCGGCGAGTTAATCGCCAATTTCGTGATCTACATAATTGTAAGCGATTTGACTCGCTCAAATTGGTTGGACTATTCGATTTGTCGCGGCTTTCGAACCAGAGAACACTTATTGGACGAGCGTCTAGAGAGAGCTTTTATATTTAGAACGTAATAATACTTAGAATCGCACATTTCTCTTCAATCAAAACGCATTGTGTGCGATCAGTCGGTCGACCTGAGAATACTTCCTGTCTTGGCCTTGTTCACACATATTATGAAATTATCTGAATCCTAAGAGTTTACAGGTAAGTAAAGCTTTTCTTTAAGTTTATAAAATATATGAAGCGATCTTAGCGGTTCACATTGCGAGAGCTTTAGGTATGCCACTCCTATACAACGGAAATGAGAAGACCAATGAAAAGGCTTTTGACTACAAATGTAAGAGATAGCAATTTTCGCAGTCGCTCAATCGTGCAGTATATGACAGACAGAGTGGCTACATTCTCATTTCACGCCTCTCCAGGTGAAATGAGTTCGCTGGCTGCGATTCGATGCGCGTTCCTATCGCTTTGCCATCGAATTGTAAGTTGGATGCGCATTGCAGCTCACTCAACTCACCACTCGCTTATCCTCATCCCACATCACACGTTAGCCAGTCGACAGTAGGCATTGCGCTACTGGTACACAGCTCTTTACAGATCAGATTGTTTGCAAGCTCAAACACACGCATTATTACCTACACTAATTTGTTAACACGTAGGCATGTTTTATTTCGGTAGTTATTAAGAATTTAGAACTCATAAAAAGTCAGTACTTTATCAACTCTCAACTCAACAGCCCCCGGATGAGTGTGCAATAGCAATATGGTGTGAATCGAGGTGCGGGTTCGATACCCACTGGGAGTACAATTGTTTAGAATTCGTGCGAAAATGGCTGCTTACACTCCGATGAAGGAAAACATCGTTAGAAAACCCACTTCCAAGCCGTTTGGTCACCGTGGAAGTGTATGACTAAATCCTCTCATATAATCGTAATGAGAGAGGCCTGTACTCAGCAGTGGGGGTAATGAAATGGCTGAAAAAGTCACGAATAGCGATACACATTAAAAAATTTTGGTATGTTCGGCTTCGAGTCGGCAACTTACGCACTGAGTTACTGGTTTATCTCAGGTTACTCTTTTGTGTAATTTTCTGATCCCCAACACTGCTCCAGAACTACCTATGAGATGAGTAGTACCACAGAACAGGGAACGCGGCGAAGGGGAGGTGAGGCGCGGGACGGCCAGACAGGTAGGTTTACATACTCTGTGAGTAGTACAGTGTGTTCAGTATTTTCGAAGGAACCTCGGCTCTCCACACATTGTCAATGCAGATTTCAGCTCACTGGTCGGTGTTCTTTGACAGTTTGCTCTAGTTTTTGCTCCCGGCGGCTCCAACTCGTGTGTGTTTACGGCCAGTGTAGATGTACCTTTACCGGCTGCGGAGGTGGTACGCGGAAAACGCGACATTGCGACCGCCGCACCATCGGTCCATACAGTCCATAGCACCCGCTTTGACGTAATGATCGCAAAAAGCGGCGGCACGCGCACACGCTGGGGACGCGCGCGCGCGGAGCGCGGCGCGTGCGCGTGTTAATAACGGATTCCACGTTTTACCGATTTTAAGCATGCGAAGACATTTGATATGAAAATGTGGTACAGCCGACAACGGCGAATGTGCATGTAGACAAAAAATACCGTTTACCTGTATGGCACATCGTATTATGAATATATGTGATAATCTCACATACTTATTTATTTATTTATTTTATCAATCATTGGCCAGTACAGGGCAAGCCCCAAAACCTGGTCACGTATTACATTAGTGACA
>WYDE02169072.1:0-10965 GCA_009867175.2 Adela reaumurella | reverse complement strand
TATTTTGGTGTATTTTACATTCATTTACTACACAATTTTCAATATCAGGATTACAGGAGATGCCATTTAAAAAAAATTGAAGTAATTTCTATAGTGCCATTACTTTTGCGCCACCCAGTATATGTAATATGAGTAACCTAAATCAAAATGGAAAATAAAACTTATAACAAATCGATTAAACGTACACTGGTTTTTAAACGTACACAGGTTTCCCACTGACCTATATGATCACATTTAAAAAAAAATACGTCGAAGTGAGAGACCATGACGTGATGTGATGATTCGCGAGCATTTACAACTATCCTTTATGCCCCCTACAAGATAAACCAATTATATAACAGCCATTTCTTTTCCAAAATAATTGTGTGCTTGCAATTTTGAAGTTTAGTCGCCTGTACAAAAACCTGTGAAAAAGAGTAAAAATAAAGCTAGAAACAGGCATTACTTTTAACCTCTTTCACGCCACGCGCATGTACTCATGACGAGGCTGTAGCCGACATTCACTGCTATAGCAGCTACTCAAGGAACACGGTGCACTTGCTGTTGTTGGAGCTGCGGCGGGGAAAGGGTTAATAGTCTTCATGCCTGTGGAAAATTTACTTACATATAAAATTACCTATTCCTACTATGAAATTATTGTATATTATGCTCTAGTATTCACAAAAAATGGTCTAAAAAGTCACAATTGACCGTAACCATATAATATTCTTTTCTTCTCTCTTTTGCAGCCATTTTATCCGCCCCACTGCTGCCGTTTTTGCGGTACATGGGTCTCTTGTTTACATGATATGAGAGGATTTTAGTCATACACTTCCTTTGTGACCAACCGGCTTGGAAGTGGGTTTCCTCTCGATGTTTTCCTTCACCGGAGTGTCAGCGGCCATTTAGCACAAATTCTAGTTATAAATATTGTGCTTCCAGTAGGTATCGCACCCACACCTCCCGTTAGAGAGGCATGCTCTTGCCCGATCGGCGAATCTGACGCCCATATATACTCGTACATATAATATGATAAACAAAAAATTAAAAACTAACCTGTAATTTACTTTCCAAGGTAATAATTTTTTTCCTTTATTTTTTAACATGTTAAGACCAGTTGTTTTTCAGTGTAATATCTTACCAATTTTATAGTGAGAATCGGTAACTTTTTTGCGTAAGTAAAATGTCCACGGGCATAAGGTGTGCACTGGGTGTTGATATATAACTAGCGATGCCCATGGACATTCGGCTAATTTTGAGGGGGCTGAAAAATTCCATGCCGGCCGGAAAACGGAAAACAGAAACAGATTATAGAGAATCCACGTCATGTGAAGATCTTCATTGCACTGGATTTACACAGAACAATGTCGCCCACCATTTTCAGAAAACTATTTTGGATAATAAATAATATGTCAGTTAAACAGTAACCACTCACATGACGTGGTGATAGATCCATGCCAAGGTTAGAGCCATGGATTAAAAAGGATGGAGTACACATTCCCGTCCACAGCAAAGAGAGCAGCGGTCGCCACGCAAGGGGTAAGAAGACGGCATGCGGGCTGGGGACATTGCGTATGCGATGTACGTTAATGTGAGACGTAGGCATATTTCTATCTCACTTTCGCGCTCGGGCTGTCAGTGTCCCTGGGGCACGTCCGTGGATACCCCGCTCACCTATGTACGAGTTATCCATCCTTTTTAATCCATGGTCAGAGATATCATGTCTGTCTCCATGCCTGTGCATATCTAGTCCTTATGTCTTAGCAGAAATGCATACGTAAATACTTAAAATTATAGTAAGATCACCATAAGTGGGATTACTCTTTAATTTGGAGAGCCTACATGTTTTCTAATACCTACTAAAAATGCTATAACTTGAAATGCAAATTGTGTAAATAAATAAATCTCAGAACAATCACATGGTACTTATCCATACACATGGATTAGTCATAACAGATTCTTCTGCCGTCTGCAGATTCTTTATGTGAATGAGAACCATTGACAGGAGAAGCCATATTCTTCGGGGAAACATCTTTAAACCCACGCCAATTACAGGCCTTCAACCCCAAGGATGTATGTCTATTCTTAGAACAAACTAAACTTATCGGTGAGCCATAATTTTGTAGAGGCCACATCATAAAACCCTTGACAATTACAGCCTATCAACACCAAGGATGTAAGTCTTAGAAGAAACTGAATTTTTGGGTGAGCGAGCTATAAGGAGAGGTCAGAATAGAACCAACTAGTTCTAAGTCAAAAAAAAAAATTAAATAGTTCTAAGTAACAAACGAACAAAATTTTTCCATCAAATCATAAGGTCAGATATCAATGACTATTAAATTGAATCATACATGAATTTGTATGTGAATTTCACTGGAGCATATGCCAAAACTTACTAACGGTCTTACAATTACTAACAATCTTGGCACTATTTATCAAGACTTTTTTAGTTTATTTTCGGAATATCACATCTACGAGTATGTTTATGAAAAAGCTCGTTTTAATTTACAGTAGAGACAATTTATGCATACATGCCGAAAACATTGTAAATATTTAGCACACTCTGGCCTTCCTACCGAAGCCTATCTTCATTGAAATTTGCAAAGAGTTAGAATACATCGCTGCGCAGCGACCTATTCAAAATCTTTGGCAATTAGTAGATACAATATTAAAATTAAGGGTCCACATTAGGTAAAATTCCGCTGTTTCCAAGACATTTTAGAGAAATATTACCCGGCATATTCAGGTTTCATGTATGTAAAATTTAATCTATTTTCAAAAATCACACAACAGGTACAGTAAGCGAAAAATAAAATGAGAGTAACACCAACTATAAAGTATTCCTCCATCATCGACGCAATTGGCATTGTGCCGATGATGAGGCAGCGTTCCCCCGCTGATGGCTAGGCTGGACTTCTGCCTAAGATAACGGTATGAACGTTTGTCCCCAGACGCCTCTATGAGCAGTTTACAGAGTCCTTTAAACAACTTTTTGGCTTCCGGGCCCCACATTCCCAAGAGTCCAAATTTCATCTGTCATTGCAAATGCATGATTTTTTTAAAACAATTGATAACGTGATTTTCGCTTGCGCTAAAATTTTCTGAGCACAGTGATTGTTGCATCCCAGTCCAACCCACGAAAATGGAGTTTCAAAAAGAGGCATGCGGAATGATGAATTTCACGCTCATTTTTGTACCTCGTACGGAGCCTTAAATGTAATTGTAAATAACAATGTAATTTTAACCAAAACACAATCCCAAGTTCAGTCAACACTGTACTTTGAAAAAAAAAATCTTACATTACTACAAGATGTACCACAACAGGACACAGACTGCATACTGCTAATTATACAGGTTGAATTAGCCTCTTATATTAAAATAATAAAGTCAAAAGAGGTTCCACATCACCGCACTGACTATATTTACATTATACATGTTGAAATGTCACAATTTTAGTCTCTTATAACTGTCACTTGAGACTTCACATTTTAGGTGACGTATTTCAGCACACACTTAGTCGGAGGCGCTATTAGGTGCACTTGTGGCAAGTCATGGGGATGCCGAAGTTGAGCACGAGTACTTTGGTTTCCTCTGTGCCAATGCGAGATCCAACTGCGCAGACTAACTTTGTGTCGGAGACGCGAATCCTCCAGACAACTCCACCAGAGCCTCCCGATTCTAGTTCGACGAGGTTACGAATGAACTCGCCCGTGCGAAGGTCCCAAAGTTTGACTGTACCGTCGTCTGAGGATGTGACGACGAACCGTTTGTTCGCCTGCAGGCTCGTCACTGCGCTCTGATGCTTGTTTGGGCCTGTCCGTCAAATTTGGGTTAGTTAGATTGTACAATTCAGGAATCATTTATTCGAGTGGTACACTTTCAAACGATGAGTAATGGAGGTTTGTAAGTAAATAATGAAATATTTCTCGCATTTATTTCACCAAACGTGTTTGGCATCATAGTACTTCGACAACGAATGAGTGGAGATTGTCTAAGGCAAGGACCTGAATGTAAACTGAGTTAGGAAAACCTCCGTGGAACAGCTTTTAGAAGACACAAAATGATGCAATCTTCCTTCAGTGTCGGAGTGGGTATAAACGTACATGTCTCCCACCACATGCATCGCTTCATGCTCCACAAATGAATGAAGATGCTAATAAAGAAGAAAATCGGTAACTTAATGACGTAATGGTGGGGTTTTATGTTCGCTAATAACTCGAGAACAACTCAATCAACTGTTATCACTGTTAATGTTATCACTGACATTCTCTAACAAGTGGGAATGGTTATAGGATATTTACCATCGTGGTAGTTCTTTGGGGGCCGGAGCACTGAGCAAATATGTTACTGGTCGGCGCCGCGGGCGAATGCACTGCGCCCAGCAAATTAAATATGTCTTCTTTTTTTTAAGCGTTCGCGAGCGCCCAGGATTTTGTAGTATGCTGACAAAACAAATGTTTCTTAAACACTACTTCAAAATTTACTTAATTTTAGGAGTATAGCTTACCGGAGAGGGTGTGAAGACAGTGGCCAGTGGCGATGTCCCACACCTTGACTGTTGAGTCAGCGTTGCCCGAGACAAGGATATTTCCGTCCAGTTCCATGCCTGAGGTGAGGCTCTGGTGGCCAATAAGCGTGTGCTTCAGCTGGCCTGTCTCCACGTCCCAGACGCGGATCGATGTGTCCAGGGAACCGCTCACGACATGTACACCGTCAAACTTAAAATATTAAAAAAAACAAGTTAATAATTCTGACACCCCAAACCACGAGTTAAAACTAAGAAGACTACTAGTGAACCACACGGCGAATGTGTAGGAGCTGAACTCATCTAGAATTCCTTGTGTCAGCACCTAGGCTCATCCAAGCAGCCTTTCCAATCCAGGTTTTTCATAACGAACTTGGCCATCATCTTCTTTGAAGTGATTCGAGAGCAAACAACTTTAGTCGGCTTTGGCTTATCTCGGAAGACTCAGATCTTAGATTGTTGTTTGGAATCAGGATCGTAGGCATAGAACCAAGATTCGTCACCACTGATGATGCCATAAATGTGATTTGACTCTGCTCGGTTAAACCTTTGAATAGTTCTCTTACACCATCTGACGCGGGCCGCCTTATGATCATCGAAAAGCAAATGCGGGATCCAACGGCAAACTAGCTTACGTACACCAATCACCCCATGCAAGATACCTTCTCAAAGATCTTCTGAGTTGTTTACCCTGAGATGCCTAATAACACCTCTATCTCTCGATATGTCACATGACGATCTTCGATAATTAGTTGCCTAACAGCAACGATGTTTTCTTCAGTGAAGGTGGATTTTGGACGTCCTTCCCGAGATTATTCACTAAGACTGGTATGTCCACGCCGAAATTCTAAATACCAGTGTTTAACAGTCCGCAGACATGGGGCTTCATCAAGGAACACAGACGATAGCTCTTCGAAACACTAAAGCCGTGTTATGCCTCTTCCAAAGCTGTAGAAAATTATTTCACTGACAGTTTCCTTTGTAAGATTTATTACATGACCAGACAATCAAAATGACGCTGTGACTAAACAACAGCATTAATCCAATTTCATCGGGCGCGTCTAAGTTCACCTGACTCCAACTTATCCGATCAGAAGTCGTAGACGCTGTATTTACAATCAAACATTTATTTCAATTAATTATAAATTTAATACTGTTATTTTCTTTCTGGTAATAGAAATGTCCTTTTTATTATCCATTTCCTTTCGACAGATGAGACGAAACACCCTTGGAAAGGACTTGCTCCTGACCTAGAAATGTTATTAATTTTCCTGCCTTTTTATTTTAGTTTCAAATAACGCTCGCCGCTCACGCCTTAAACGAGCATTGATGGTAGAAAAAAACGCTAGTTTCATAGCGTCGAGCGCAAGGAAATGAATTAGGTCACGTGACCCCTCTTAACGCTAAACGCTCGATTCGTGACACCATCATGAAAATTCACCTTTCAATTGTTTTGATATTCTGCATTCAAACAAATTTAAATATTGAACAGTTCCAAATTCTAAATTACCGGTAAATGTGTAAGTGACATAACTTAAAAGGTATGTGTAGACCATGTATAGTGGATGATTTTTTTTTTATAATCACGTTCATCTACCTTATGTATTACATACGAGTAGGTACCAATTTGTTTGAAATACGATGTGAACTAGAGCAGAATACCTGAAGGCTGTAGACGCGGTTTGTATGGCCGGCCAGTGTGTGAAGGCACTCCCCCGTGTCCGGGTTCCAGATCTTGATGAAGAAGTCGTACGCGCCGGACACGATCACCTTGCCGTCAAACTGGACGCAGCGCACGGCGGCCTGGTGACCGAGTAGCGTCCGAATGCATCGACCCTCGGGAATGGACCACAGGCGAAGTGTTGCGTCGCGCGACCCCGATACCACCCTGACAATATACAATACAATACCATCACGCTTCTTAAACTGGTATTGTGTTATTCTATAAGCATTGTTGATGCATATCACATTTTTTTTATTTTTATTATTATTATTTTATTTTGACATTGTACCAGGGGGGAGTCACTGTGAGTTTAGGTACGAAAATGTACCTACAGCGACGACCGCCCTAGAGGGCTTTGCAGCTCAGTGGGCTGCCACGCGCTCTCGCTCGACGCGCAGATGTGACTTTAGTTAGGTATATGTACTTGAATATTTTTGCAAGTAGTCACAAAAAAATTGTTGAGCTGTGTGTGGTTGATGCGTGTATACTCCGTAAAACTACTTCGCTAGGAAATGATTATTGAATTGAACTGACTGTAAAAGTACAAAACGACAAGTCTGAGTGTAGTGTAGTGGAGGATGAATAAAGAATATACGTACCTAATATAGAGCCCTAGGGTAATCCCACGAAGTTATTTTGCTGAAGTGGATTTCTGTATTTACGTATCTGATTCCTATTTGAGGTTCCATGCCTCGTATGCGGAATGATCTAATTTTATTAAAATAATTTTAGGATCAACATAATAAAATGCTTCGCAGATCATTAAATATGCGATAGGAAATTCTGGCACTATACTGTGAAAATAACTCCAAGATCGACGTGAATATGAAAGTTTGAGAACCTCTTACTGGCATTGTAGGTGAATAAAAAGGCGGCATGGCGACAACATCAAAGGAGTGACGCATCTATACGGAGTATATATTAGGAATCTATGGTGGTGGTCCAAGTTTATGTCTATTTCGCTCCGTTACGTTTGCTGAATGAACTGTCCATTGTTTCCAATGGCTTGGTGAATGGTATTGTAGCCAATGTGTGGTGCAACACTTGTATACAAAGTTGGCCATTTAATCTTGGATCCAAGCTTGGGCTGGGCCCTACGCATGATCCCATGTGTGGCCGCCGCATAAAACATACTTATGTTAAACAGTTCTGTGTACAAAATTAAATAAAAATTCATATTTAGTAAAAATTTATTTTCTTGTAATTAACAAGTACATACTTTCAAAAAAAATCTTATTCCATATACAATAATGGATCATAAACTAAATTAGTATGGTTTACTATGATAGCTAAGGCCCCCTTGCTAAATGCATATCAACCAGCCAGAGGCAACTAATACATGGTTAACTAACAGCCCTCAAAAATATAAATACACTAATGTTACACTGTTATCATTAACATTTATTTTAGAATTTACAGAATAACAGTAGATATGATTTAAACCTTCAGTTTGGTACAACGGGCACCAGACCGGCTCCTGGAATCCCCGTGGTTCTTGAAGCCCGTAACGTAGCAGGCGAACGTAGATTTATTTAAGTCATATCCATTGTTAATACGTAAATTCTAAAATAAGTATTATAAAAATACATCAATAAAATATTAATGTTTTTAAGTTTCCACCAACACTGCGCATAATATAAAATTGAGCTTACTGTTTTTTTTTTGGTGATTATTTATTTAAAAACATCAATAAAATGTACATAAACCTAAATAATATTTTTTTGGTGGCGAGAAACATTTTTTTAATCTATATATAACAAGAACAAAAGAACTTGCTCTACTGGGCGATGTCAGTTGAAACATTTCTTGGTTCCCATAAATGCCTACTAACATACATAAAGTCAGAAATGGTGGTTTGGTCAAGTTGGAAGCCTGGATGATAGATAGTAGACTAACGAAATAAATTTTTGGAGCTAATGTGAGTCGGGAAGCATGTCTAGACGCATGTACCTAGAACAGATCGAGCAAGTTCTCAAAAAGGGGCAAGTTCGCAGTACCCGTAACCGTCGAGCATGTATGAAGAATATTATGAGAGTGCAATAAGTGGCAGAGGTGTGTCAGGATTGTGGCACATGGAGATCAGTTGTCTCTGACTACCCCACTGGGAAACAGGCGTGACGCTATGTATGTATAAAAAAACATGAGGATCATAAAAAATTTTCACAACAAAAACTAAAATTTGAGCTGATTGGCGAGCCGAAGAAACGAGAGCGAAGGGTGTCTAACTGGACGTAATGATTTACTAAATTGTCCGATTAGTGAGACTCTACTGTACAATGTTTTATGTTTAAAGTATTTACCATAATAAAGTATTTGACGTACGGGCAAATATTTTATTGCATCTGTGTCCAGTATAGTTGCAGATTTGCCTATTTGTCACCTTTGATGTGCCTAGAAATCCGACAGACGTTCATTAAGTTAGTTATATATGTGGCAAATAGGCAAATATAGCAAAAATTTTGGCAATAATACTCTGCACACAAGGGAGTCATGGCAAATACACAAATAAGAATAGCCATGTGCGCCATAAGTGCATGAAACTGAGTTCATGCACTTATGTTTTGAGAGTAACAAGTCTTTTGCTAAGCATGGCATGTGTGTGTATGTGGCTGCATTTGTATGATTTCGGGGTTCATTTTTATAGACAGTGCCACATCTACTATTTAAAATGGCAATACAGGTATAGATCAACCAACAAGTTATGATATGCGACCGGATGGAGCTAGCGTCTCCAATTTCATACTTTTGATTAAAAGTTAACTCAATGAATGCAGAAAGGTGCGCCACGTATATTTGCCACGTATTCGAATACAAATTCGTGTGAAGTTGCGTATTTATTTATATAAATAAAGGTGTTCCGGAATATTAGCTATATATATTCTAAGAACTTTACGAAATCAGCTTTGCACTGCTCTAGGAGCGATTCTTGTGAAGGCTATTGTACGCCTATCCAGGCATTTTGCATGATTCTGAAAACCCAATTGGTGTACATACTTGTAAATAAACTGTAAAAAACAATAAAGACAATAATCATAAGTTCCTGGCCCCACTATACACACAGCAGTATTGCAATATCTGATACACATAGTTTAAAAGTTTAAAATAAAATTGAAGTGCAGAGAGCCGTGAAATTTTATGTTCAGAATTTAGTTGCAAGTCACTGGGTATCTTGTAAATAATGTATTAATTAATTAAAATTTTCATGTTATTTCTATCATCACAAGCATTTGTCAAATAACCGTGGAATAAAAATTTAGGTAAACTCAATGTAGGATGACTGCATTTCATATAAAATTTAGCACAGCGCCTCTCAATCAATAAAATTTGTTCCTATTAGGTACTAACTACCTATACTTACATTTTGAGGTATTTATGGCAGCATAACCTTTGCAAAAAATAGTAACATACTGAAATAATGTAATGGCTGCCAAATTTTTTTTTTACAATATGCCACTCCCTTGTGACGAAAAACAGTTAAAAACAACAATGTTAAGTCCACTTAAAAAATTAATAATAGTCTAATTTTAATAAAAATTATTTTAATTATCTGATCCTTTCGTACTAAAATATTTATATAAATATAAAAAGATAGAAACCAACCTGGCAGCCATGCCGGCTAAAAGGCGGACGAAAAGTCATTGTCTAATTTATTAACACACCCTTTAAAGATCCCCTGGATGTAGGTGTTAGGGAACAGACTCACTGGACCCCGTTCCATATTTTCGCAGTATGACACAGGAAGGAATAGCTTGACCACGACCCCATCATGATCTCAGAGTACATACTACATACATACATTCATATCACTCACGCTGAATCCTGACAATCGAGGTGAGCAGAACAGTCGGTGTTGTACTGCAAGAACTTTGATAAATTACATCACAACCCCGACCACCACATTTTGCAAGGTATTCATTCGGACAAGATATCAAGCGGCATGTAAGGCATGAAGACCCACCTACTGCATGACGTGGTAGAAGTACCGTGCCAAGGTGAGAGGTGGCGAGCCTGTCGCCTTTTAGCACGACGCCTTTTCCTTATCCCTTAGTCGCAGAGTACATACTCTGAGATTCATAATGCGTAATGTAATGTAATGTAAGAAATCTTGTTGCTTTCTAGGTAAGGGTAATCTTTTTGAGACATGAATTTAGGTGCACTATTTTACCACTTTTAAAGGACCCTAAATTATACCTTACAGCTTGTCAAAAATTAGTTTGCTGTGGTGACAGATAAAACTATACATTTTTTTTTTAATGGCAATACTACTTTACTAACTGTCATCCATCATCATCGCACGCATGTATGTGTCTGTACTTGGACGATACTTTATGTACTTTGAATTGGTACTTAATGTACTAGGTTGCAAAACAATTAAAGTGTAAATGTAGCTAGGATGGAAGACGGACAGAATAACAATCTGGTACCCATGCGATAGATAGTTGGACTGATAGATTAGATTAGATTCTGACGGATGGATTCCTATAATTATTATTCTTGAGATGTTTGACAGAATCCTAGGCTGGTAAAATCTGAGCTTGACAATGTTTTCCAAAGAACTGCTGATATGACAGGTATTTATTTGTGTTTCTATAAGTGTAATAAAGTGAATTCTTTCTTTTATAAGTCAGGATTAGATTTATTGCTGCTTATCTTATACTTCGTAAAACTTAGGATGATCGCTGCGACATCTGTCATCGAAATCCCGCCCATGAAGTTCTGAATTTTTTAACGGTATTTA
>WYDE02168961.1:0-10965 GCA_009867175.2 Adela reaumurella | reverse complement strand
AACCGAATGTCCATGGGCGTCGTTAGTCTCCTTCTGGGTGGCTCGGCGCCATATGTCGTGCTCTCAATAAAAAAAAAGGTATGTCGCGAGCAAACGATGGATTTGAGGGCGCTGGGAGAATTGAAATAAATTATATCAATAGCAGCACTGGACTGCTAAATGATGGAAATGGGCTTCAAGTCATTTAAAAACAGAATAGTAAGAGAAGTGTACCTGAAACTTTGGGAAAAGTAAACTATTGATATTCACTATCAGATTAACCAGATAAGTCTCAACTTACTTGTAGTCCGACGATAACAAATCACTCATATACCCCAATTGAGGCTCTTCCATGACATGGAACCCCAACAAGAATTCCGTCCATTTGGGAGGTTCATCCTCTGTTACTTCATTGAAAAAGTAAGCAGGGAGCGCGCAAATTCCCTCTCGACCTTCCTGCCAAAGTTTGTGAAAAAAGCGATAGGTCTCTATTCCCCATTTCCTGTAATAGTCAGAATAGTGTTAGTAAAGTAAGAAGTGCATACTCAAATCACACATTTAAATTACATACAAACGTACATACCATCACGACTCTTCCCTGGAGGGTAGGCAGAAATAATTGAGCGCCATTTGACACGTTTATGTCATATCTCCTTTGCTACATCCACCGTCATACATCCCTCCATACATGCACACCGGTTACGCTGCGCATACGCTGCTGCGATATTTCACCTTTCGTAAAAGGTTACTTATTTGGGCATGGTATGTTCGCCTAGGATGGCCCCATTCAACCCTTTCTTTCACATTTGCTTCATATGTTTGTTGGGTCATTCTCTCACCGTCCATTTTCTCCATGTGTCCGAACCATCTAAGCATATCGTTTTCTATCATTGTCGCTTAGTCTTTTTTCAATCCACATTCTTCTCTTCTTAATTACACATTTATTCTTTTTTTTTTTATTGAAACTGACACGGAAGGCTACATCACCTAATGAACCAGTTTTCAGGTACCAGCGATGTCAGCCTAAACACCTTGGTGACTTATGTAGGTAGGTGCCATATCAGCGCTTCCCTCAATTCCAACCGGCTACACTGAACTGGACGGAAAACACGGACTATGTTTCAATGTAGGTGGAAGTAGGAGGTGATTGAGGTTTATTACATTTCTCAAATATTGTTTCTAGTGTAGAGATATTTACTTCACAACTTACATGAAATGTGTGAACTTTATAGCTTCAACAGTCGAGTTAATATTAGCAGAAAATCTGCACTTTCCCATGCAACTATGCGACAATGTAACAATGTGCTTATAACTCGAAAACTTCTCAATCAGTTCACATGGGATCTCCACGGACTTATTCTCTAAAAACTGAAGAAGATTATATTCTATGTCCCATCGCGAATTTCCTTAAGGGCAGTCGTCTGGCTATCTGAAGCTCAAACATTTTTCGACGTTTTACATTTTTACCATTATCGAGGCCTCCATTTTACTATTGAACTCTTTTCGGGTCCAACTAACAGCTTTTGAGGTAGGTTTTTAAACTTTTAGTTTCTGAAAGCAACTGCACCCAGGTGCCAGGTTGACAAATTCCTGATGCCTGATGCTTCATTGATAAGGAACACGACAAGGGTAATTATTTTCATTACAAAATCATGTGTTGTTTTTTTTGTTCTCTGCCTCCCAGTCCATAAACAACGCAGTGGTAAGTAAAAATTTAGGATAGATATGCCTTCATAGTAAGAATTCAGTTGTGCGGGCTTTGAAGAGGGTTGAGCAGTCAGAAATATCGTAAGGTATGAATGACTACTAATATACATTTTGAAAGGATTTAACTTTCTTTAATTTATCAGAATATTGCTAAGCTGTTTGATGAGCATTGGCCTCGACTCCGTTCTGTAGGGAATAAGTATTTTATCTCCAGTGATAAAACTAAAAATTTAGAGATATTACCGGCGATCAGAATTCTTATTTATATCTTGTACAACGAATAAGTCTGGCTGTGCAGAGAGGAAATGCAGCTAGTGTTATGGGTACCTTGCCTGGTACTGTCAGCCTGCAGGAGGTATTCTACCTGAACTCATGATGTGGGTCAGGTTGAGTACCTCCTTGGGAATCGCGCTGCATTTCTTCTCTCACTTCGCATAGCGTTAATTTGTTGTTTTGTGAATTATTGTGTAAGATTTTATGTTTTAAATAAATGTCATCAGAAAACGATAAAAGAGTAAAGAATAGCGTACAAAGGCGGAGTACAAAGTACTATTTATACAGATGAAGAGAAAGTTTGACGAACAGGGAGATAAGTCTGTACTGTAAATGGGTTTCTAATACAAACACGTGAACATAAAGGAAATGTTAAATTCACACAAACGTTCTGAAAATAGGGTAATCCCTTGAAAGCCTGAGGCTGGCTTAAGACTCATTAGTGACCGCTGGAAATGGAAGGTAGCTCGGAGGTCCCGCGCGGTTCCGCGGCGCCGCGTGCGGTTTTTGTACACATATGAGTGAATGCTTTGAAGATTATGAGACCTTTCTTAGAGGTCTTAATTTGAGTAAATGCGTTTCACGTGTGTTTATTTCCGGGGAATAAAATGTGATGGAAAATTACGAAGAGTTGTTTAATCAGTTTTAAAGTTAAATCAATTTAAGTGAAGGGTGGCTTTTTAATGTTGTAGACCCGGTACCGGAGTACTTGCTTAAATAGGGGATTGTATGGAGGTTCGTCGTTTTTTAACATACATACATACATACATATCACTCACGCTAAATCCCGACAATCGGGGTAAGTAGAGCAGTCGGTATTGTGATGCAAGAACTCCCGTAAATTACGTCACAACACCGACCACCACATTTCGCAAGGTATTCGGACAAGATATTAAGCAACATGTAAGGCACGAAGACCCACCTACTGTTTGAATGGTTAAAAGTACCGTGCCAAGGTGAGAGGTGGCGAGCCTGTCGCCCTTAAGCACGGCATCTTGTCCTTATCCCGTAGTCGCCTTTTACTACATGCATGGGAAGAGATGCAGTGGGGTCATTCTTTTAAGTACCGGCCCCACACGGTACGAATTGAATTGCGTGGATGGAAATGTCCGACATGGGTTTTGCCCTGAAGTATTCATTTCCTATAAGAACTTCCAAGAAACTAAAACTTTAGTGTTTGTATTATTGTAAAAGTTGAGTGTTTCAACTATAAAACTTTATAACTTGCAAAAACTGTCTGTTATCGTCAAGTTCTTCCTTCCGCCAACAGATGGCGCTAGTAGTGTAATTGTACGCCACATGTGTAAGTTTATTCAAGTTTACAAGTGTATTGTTTACTGACAGTCTTGTATTTTGTTATACATACGTTTTAATTTTTTTTTATTTATTTATTTTCACATTAATACATACATATGTTACAATATTTGTATTTCTTAAACTAAACAATCGTTTGCCTTATAAGAAATACCTACTATCGAAAAAAAAATAAAAGCATTCGTGATATTATTAAAATGTGAGATGAGATAACAGTTAAGTAGGTACCTAAGGTTACTATTATTTCCTGTAAGTATTTTCCTGTAAGTATTAACCTTTAATTTCTATTTCACATGTTTAAGCAGTCTAAATGCATGAAGAAGTAGTGGTTTTTAAACTATCTATATATTCATACGCAAAATTTATATAATTCTAATTTGTCTGGGCATGTAGTGCGAATGTGTAGTAGTTGTGTGTGAAAGAGAGTGTTGTGTAGTGGTGTGAGTGAGTCGTAGAAGATTTTCCTATTTTATGTACCTTATACCGTATACCTATGTCATGTACCTGTAATACAGTGCAATAATAAAGATAAGATAGTGGCTCGCCCTCTTGGAGGACCTACTACCGGCGTAATATGACTCGAGTGAGTGAAGAGATTTCAGCCAATGATCGCTCGCTCGACACGGCCAGTCTGCAGTGTCGGTGAGGGAGGGGACATGTTTTTTGTCAGTTGTCATTGATCAAATAATTGCAGGATATCTATAATACAAAAAAAGAAACTAAAATTAAAAATATGCAATGATGTGTTCTATTTGCATCAATATGTTGCATACATGTTACATACATTACGCATATTCTTTTTGCAGCCATTTTATTCTGCTGGGTACCTCTTTCATTTTACATGTCATTGTCATTCACTTCCACGGAGACCAACCGGCTTGGAAGTGGGTTTCCTCACGATGTTTTCCTTCACAGGAGTGTCAGCGGCCATTTTAGCACAAATTATAAAGTTACAAATATTATGCTCTCAGTGGGTATCGGCCTCTGCCTTGAGGCGTGCTCTTGCCTGCTCCGCTAATCTGACTCTGACACATATTTGCTCATTACACACATAGCGTCATAGTACATACATAAAAATATAATAAATATAACACTCGCTGACTAATTTTGAAAAAAAAAAATTGTGATTTAGACATTTTTACAATTTACGTAGGTATTTATTCGGGCACTAAGCATTTCTACTGGTTCTATTAATTCCATACTAATTTTCTCAATCAGGCGCTAATTTTACGGGTCCATTCATTCAACAGGTACGACTTTGTTGCATGTAAATTCATATTTAACTTACTCGAACGACAAAGCCACTTGGCTACAGCTTAATTCTAGTACAAAATACCAAAATCCTACCCAGCGTTAGGAGTTGAATCGTTTTCGATTTATTCAAATAGTTTTTCCAATGTTGCTGAATACAAATCCCTGCAGCGCATTGTTCACTCCATTTAAAATTTTATTTCAAGGGCCTAGGGTTCAGTGTATATTGGAGAGTTCGTTGCAGTCGGATGTTACGAGGCATAGCGTTATAGCTAAATCGATTCATATGTCGACACCGCCGCAGTTATCTTGTCTTGGCCTCTGTTCTCCTTTTCGTGGTAATTTCAGGTGCTTTCACTTTCTATATGTGCCACAATCTGTTTCGCCTGCTATACCCGCGCTGAACAACAACAGCGTAGCGGGGTAACCTGGGCTGGTTTATGAGCTATTTCGCTAAACCGATATTTCTTCGTTGCGTTCATAAAATAAAACGGAAAATTCCTTCGCGAGCATTCCTGAGGTATCCGGATGGTCCACACATTCGCTCTGTACATTTCTGGAAGAAATTGAAAGGCGCGAGTGAAATGTATGCGTACCACATACGATACCACGTACGTATGTACGTGTACACAGTTCAGTGCGAATTGTGTAATTTTCGCCGATTTTTTGGGCTGGTTGGCTTCTGCGGTGGTTGTTTGGATTGGCAGGGGGCAGATTTTGTACAGGCTCGTCGAATAGTTTCTGTCGCAGTTCTAATTTCAGCGACCCTGGAGATTCAACCGGACCCCACCGGGAAACAGGCGTGACGCTATGTATGTATGTATGCATGTATGTAATATTTATAACTTTAGAATTGGTGCTAAATGGCCGCTGACACTACTACCGGCTTGGAAGTGGGTTTCCTCACGATGTTTTCCTTCACCGGAGTGTCAGCGGCCATTTGGTGCAAATTCTAAAGTTATAAATATTGTGCTCTCCTTCGACGAATTCCTCTGAGGTGCTCTCAGTGGGTATCGAACCCGCACCTCCCGCTTGAGTGAGAGGCGTGCTCTTGCCCGCTCGGCCAGTATGACACGCTCTTAAACTGCTCTTAATATAATTTACTTATTATTATGTATGTATACTTAGCTAGGAGATTTTTAGCTGTGAGGAAAGTACCGTGTGGGGCAGGTATTTAAAAGAATGATCCCACTGCATCTCTTCCCATGCATGTCGTAAAAGGCGACTAAGGGATAAGGACAAGGTGCTGTGCTAAAGGTCGACAGGCTCCCCACCTCTCACCTTGGCACGGTACTTCTACCAAGTCATGCAGTAGGTGGGTCTTCGTGCCTTACATGCTGCTTGATGTCTTCTCCGAACATCTTGCGAAGTGTGGTGGTCGGTGTTGTGCTGTAATTTACCGGAGTTCTCGCAGCACAACATAGATTGTTCTGCTTACCCCGATTCTCGGGATTTAGCGTGAGTGATATGTATGTATGTATCACCGAGGTACAGATTGCGAATTCTATATTTTAATTCATGTTGAATTTCACATAGCACAAAGCGATAATGTTTTGTTGGTTTCTTTTCTTTTCTTTCGTTCGTTCTACGTTCTACGTTCTTCGTAGTACTTTGAATGAGAAAGACGCCCCAAGGTTTTTTCTCCATTCAAAAACCAAAAAAAAAATCTCTTTCTTTCTTCCTTTCTTTTGCAGCCACTTTGTTCGCCCCAGTGCTGGGTACAGGCCTCTGTCATTTACATGATATGAGAGGATTTTAGTCATATACTTCTATCTACGGTGACCAACTGGCTTGGAAGTGGGTTTCCTCACGATGATTTCCTTAACCGGAGTGTCAGCGGCCATTTAGCACTCACCGGAGAGTCAGCGGCCATCTAGCACACATTCTAAAGTTACAATTATTATGCTCCCCAGTGGGTTTCGAACCCGTACCGCACCTCACGCTTGACGGGCGGGCTCTTGCCCGCTCGGCCAATCTGACATTTTGTGTGTGACACTTTTGCCCATAGAGAGTATACTAATACCTACTTTTATCACGAATTAAATTTCAAAATTTCAGCTTTCTTGACAATTTCAAACGAATTATTCTTTATCCAGAGAGACAAGTAATTTTTTTTTATTGAAACTGACACGGATGGCAACACCACCTCATGAACCAGTTTTTCTGGTACCAGTGATGTCAGCCTAAAGACCTTGGTGAAATGAATTATCACCTTGAATTATCGCCATGCTTTCGTATTCAACTTTTGAGTACGATAACAAATATACTATTTTTATTTAGAAAAATGGACGACACAAAATATATCATCCTCAACCCTAAAGCAGTAAAAATGAGCAGAATAATAAAATAACACAGCAAACTGACTATTGTACGGACAGCCGCTTCATATGTGGTCTGCCTGGTAGACATATGCAGCAATTACTGGCGCGACTGGAAAACAATTGCACGACAGACTAACAACTGGATAAATAGCAACATACATACATACATATCACTCACGCTGAATTCCGACATTCGGGGTAAGCAGAGCAATCGGTGTTGTGCTGCAAGAACTCCGGTAAATTACAGCACAAACCGACCACCACATTTCTCAAGGTATTCGGACAAGGTATCAAGCAGCATGTAAGGAGCAACATTATGAAGAAAATACGTCACTGCTCAGTAGCATTAGAAGGTGAAGCCAGATTATCAGGTTCGAATCCTAGCCAGGCGTTTTTTTTAATTTTTTGTTTCGGGGTTTCTGATAAATATTCAGTAAACGACTTGCAGGCTTAGCAAGAAAAATGAAACAAATATTTCAAGAATTCAGATTATTTGTCAGGGTTGCTAGCCATTACGCCATTACGTATGTATCTCTTAATCATCTCTTGCAACATTCAGTGCGAAATGCAATGGGAGTCTGTTTAACAAGAAGGAGTGGTTATTTGACTTGAACGAGTATGTTTGTGCTTCGTTTGCTGATGCATTTTTTTTATAGTAGAAAAAAATATATCGCAGAGATGGTTCGTCGTATGCTACGATGGAGCAGTGTGCAAAATTGTACACGTTATAATATATACAAATTATAACTAACGTTGTCATCTATTACTTTTTTAAATTATATTATTAGTTACCGCACCTACAGTGTTAGTATATTTAAACCATTATAATCATTAATATCAGCGTTTAGTCATCCACTGCTGGACATGCGCCTCTCCAATATAATCCTCCTGCACACGGTAACAAAAATCCATCGTTTGCCCGGGACGTACCGGATGTCGTCATCCCAGTGGTAGGTGGGTGGTTTTCCCACACTTCGCTTAGATGTCCAAGGGCGCCAGTGTAGCGGTCGTCATCCCTGCTTCTCACGGGTCCAGCACACTATCTAAAACTGTCTAAGCGCGACTAACCATGTAAGTATGCGCAATCTGGATTTTATTGTCGCTTATAATTCGAAAACTATTTCATAAATTCACAAGGGGTTTTCGTGTACGCATTCTGTAACAACGGACAATAGTAATAGGATACGTACACCATCGCGTTATTACTTCGAGAGTCGAAGCAGTGAGTAAATATTTAGACGCGGGAGCTACTGGTTTATTCATATTCAGCGATATTTAACATAATGTCTCTGCAACTGGCATAGCAAAGTAACTGGCATGCTAGTAACCTTTAGTTATGTAACGCCGGCACGCAGGTTCGGAATGCCAGTGACCGTTGAAGCTTGACGCGTTTCGAAGAGGAGTTTGCAAATGACTTCTGTGCATTGTCATGGCAAGGCATGGGCAAGCGTTTAGCAGACAGCATAGCATAGCAAGCGTATGGACGCACCTGTAGGTAAATACTTTATTTGGAGCTTCGCCAAACTGTGGAACGTTCGCAGTTGGGCTACGTCGGTGTTTGCTCGATATATGGCGTCGATTATCAGCGTCGTTGGCTCAGTGGTTGCGGTATTCCGTATTCGATTACCGAAGTTAAGCAATGCCGAGCGCGGTCAGGTCTTGGATGGAGGATATTAAATAACAGGGACTGGTGAGTGTCTGATGGACCAGTACTGGTGTCATCCACTACAGCTTCAGCTACAGATCTGGCCAGACGATTACGGCAGATCTGTATCGTCAACAATTGCAAACCATAATGGAAAAGTTAGCAGTTAAACAACCGAGACTGGTCAATTTATCTAGCCCACAGCTACTTCAGGACAACGCTAGACCACAGACTGCACAACAAACGGTCGCTAAATAAGAGGAGCTTCGATTGGAATGTCCGGCACCGCAACCATCCTCCCCTATCTAATATTCAACTAAGTCTGTGTAGTTACCTAATAAATTAATTTTCATAAAAAATCGCAGCCATCATTTAGCCGATTTAATCCACTTTCCATTAATTTAATTTAATTTTCAATTAATTAAAAAATATGCCTACGTTAAAAATGTGTTTTAAGTACCTCATTAAAATATTCCTACGTCATTCTCCTTCATTGATATATAACGAGCACTTGAATTAATTAAGGACTGAATGATAATCAATTTAATAGGTTCTTCAATCTTATTTCAAAAAGGGCTTCAGAATCTCAACAAGGGTTTCCCATGTGAAAAGGGTCTTGACAGAAGACTTAATATTAGATATGTAAGGTAAATTAAAACATTTCAACCTTTATTCAGAAGTCCACAGTGATCTTTGTGAAATATACTATGGGTTCTTCTCACATATTTTATAATTTTTTAAGTTCTGTTTAATTTGAAGGCAATCCTTTGGAGTTTAAAACCGACATGTGGGAGTAATGGTCATAAGTTTAAATTTTAAGAGGGTGTGACCAACGCAGATAGTACTCATCTTAAGAAGGGCGTAAATAAGACGTTAAATCATTATTAACAAAATTTCAAGAAGTATAATGAAAATTCAGAAAAACTACTTTATCCGTAGGTGTTCTATCTGTAATATGAGATATTGTATGTCAGTCTGTTCCACTCCGATTGAGCTATCATAAACAAAATATTACGATTATGGCATTCTTTCTAGAGATGAGTATTATCTGCGTTTGTCACGGCCTTAAGTGTCAAATTCAGTACTTACTGGCACCTACTTTAGTGCTGAAAAGGAAATCTTTAATACCTAATATTGTACAAACTGTGTTAGTAGGTTTGTCAGAAGTTGCGTGCAATTATTCGTAGATATACCTGGTACTTATAGTAAATATATTGTAAATTAAATATAATAATAAAACATATAAATATATGTAGTAAAATTGTAATGAATATAGTAAAACATATAGTAAAAGTGTAAGATGGCGCCCACGGTAATTCGGATATTTATGGGAACTACGAAAACCATGCCAGCCGGCAATATACAAAGATCTGTCCAAAGATACATTTTCTAAAAGCAATCACGCTGCTAATTTTGTAACACCATAAATAAGACGCTGCTCAAGGCATAAAGTCCGGGGGCCGGATGCAAATGTTCTTACGTCATCAGATATACGAACGAATCTATCACGTAGTCAAAGTAAGTACTTAGTTATACTAAACCATTCTAGGTTGCGATTCCCTAACGTGGAAGAACTATGAAAAAATTCAAATGCCTAAAACAATTTTCACTTAAAAATTGCATCACTATGTGATGGATTCGTTCGTTTATCTGATGACGTAAAAACATTTGTAGCCGGCCCCCGGACTACTTGATCCCAAACGCACCGAGACAAGGAGGCTTACGTACGTTTTTATGTAATTCTCGTCGCGACAAAAGTTCATATTTAAAAACGTCACCCTTCTCGTCTCGGCACTTTCGGAATCTGGACCCTGAAACACGATGGTCTAAAAGGCAGTGAATAAAACACAACGTGATTTTGTTATGAAAATGATTACGCTGTTTGTGTTCCTTATTTTTTCGGTAACAAGTACATGTCGGTTTGGCAAATGGGAGCTGTTTCATTCAGAAATGGCAACACTTTAAAAAGTTTAAAAATTCCTATCTGAAAAGCTGTTAGTTGGATCCGAAAAGTGTAGAAAAGTAAAATGTATACCTTGACACAGAGATAACGGTAAACATCGAAAAATTGTTTGAGCTTCAGCCTTCCAGACGTCTTTGAAAAATGAATCCCACAGCGAGAGGCTAAATTAGTGTTTTCCCCAGAAATATTGTCACATTTTCGTATTGATTTTTTGTTTAACGAATTTAAAAAATATATATTAAAAAACACCGTTAATAAGTTGATTATATTTAGGAGTGACTCGTTATTATAATTTTTTAAATTAATGTCAATGAATATGTAAAAAAAAATCACAGACTTGACACTAAATAGAAATAGAAATAGAAATATAAACGTTTATTTTTCCTGTTTTAAAGTAAATCTAACGTAATAACAAAAGCAATAATATGAACAATTAACAGGAAAAAAGGGCCACAACACAGCCTGTGTCTCACACCACTACCATACTACAATGTGCGGTATGTGTGTGTAAG
>WYDE02168850.1:0-10968 GCA_009867175.2 Adela reaumurella | reverse complement strand
TGTAGTAGTAAGAAAACCAACTAATGCAACAATATACATAAAGAACTAAATTTCCAAACACATAGACCCGCCGACGAGCCTATGAGCCCACCACTGAGCACATTTTTGCATTAAACTGCAACATTTTTCGTTGAATTTAAAGATTGCAATGTTAAGAAATATTTCTTTAAATGAGAGAAGTGCTGACATGGCACCATCTAAATAACTCACCAAGGTGTTTAGGCTGACATCACTGGTAGCAGAAGAACTGGCGCATTAGATGATGTAGCCATCCGTGTCAGTTTCCATAAAAAAAAAATAAGTGAACGGAAGTCTGAATTCCGTCTTTTCCGTTTGTTTCGTGAACAGGCACGCTTGTGTTTAAGTTTAGCAAAGCTGACGATGTTGGATTCGCCCCAGTCAGCGACTCTTTATTACGTTGAACCCATCTTGGACCTAAGCATTTCTCTCTTAGCATCCACAGACATGCCACTGGATTTGTAACTGCATGTTTAACTATTCACCTTAATTTTCAGGATATAATTCTAAGGCTCATTCACGCTGTTGCCTTTGATCACTCGTCTTTCAAAATCTTTAGCATTCTTTCCGACATTCGTGAACACACTTCTCTGGTACACAAAGTTCATCGCATGTTCCAACTATTCATCTACTATTCTTACATTAAAGTATGCATGCCGTTTCTGTCAAAATTTCATAATTGTTTCTGTCTAAAGTTGGGAAAGAGGCGTGATAGTATGTATACCTAGCCGTATATGTATTCTTACTTTGCACTCTGTGATTACATACATCATTTCCCTCGACCACTACAATTTCGCCTTACTCTTATTTATTTTCATTCCTCTTTCATTGTAGGTGCTCATTATTCAAACATTTCTCTCTAGATTCATAATTATATCTATTATTATCTAACTCTAAATAATAAGAAAAGAGATTGTATTTGTATTTATATGATTTATTTAAAGGTTTTCCTTATATTTTTCGGAATGAAAACTCTTATTACATTTCGCACTTAATCGTTGCATGATCAAAATTCGAAATAAGCTCCACCGAGCTGACATTTGACGTATTGAGCGCGTCAAACTGTCGAATATCTGTCATGCTGAGTGCCGAGGCGAGAGCCAAGTTACTTGTAGGCCTTCAGGGGGAATTCGAGGAAATGTACCCAGCCAAGAGAATGGGTAAAGGAGCCTAAGAAGTATACAACCGTCTTATAGAAAATAATAAAGCTCTAAAAATGTGGGGAGTAATTTGAATGCAAAATGTAATTGATAGATGACTTCCAATTTAATATAATTATAATTTAAAAAAAAATACTCTGCACATTGTATGCGTACAGAATCACTATAACGCTACAGTTATTAAATTTAGTCGCAGCATCGTTGCGTCCTCACCTGACACTTGTTTTTTTTTTGTTTAAATAGTGGGCCAGGGGTGGCGGGGAGGGGTGATTTACAGCGGGATAATACGGGCGCCTTAGGTCGGCCCACACCCCGAAACTCCGAACCCCGCCTCGACTCACACGAAGGATTAGCACCCACAGCATTGATGTCTTTGATGAAACACTTGCGGGCATTGAAGTCTTTTAATTGATATTTTATTATGCCCCCTATTTCGCCCGCGGTGAATAATAAAGGACAAGATGCCGTGCTAAAGGGCGACAGGCTCGCCACCTCTCACCTTGACGCGGTACTTCTACCCACTCATGCAGTAGGTGGGTCTTCGTGCCTTACATGCGGCTTGATATCTTGTCCAAATAACTTGCGAAATGTGGTGGTCGGTGTTGTGCTGTAATTTACCGGAGTTTCTTGACGCAGTTAGCAATTAGTATCCATAATTTATGAGCACATTAGTTTTGCCCAAATTAAAGTCATGACGAAGTGTCGGACAAAACGAAGTATGCTATTGCACTCTCTGACTTATACACTATCTCTATGAAAAAAATCACATCGTTCCGGAGAAACACTCTTTCGTATTCATAATATTAGTACGATTTACGAAGGTTTTCTGCAACTGACGTGCCCCAACTCTTACAATTCTGCTGACAGGACAGTACACCAGACACCAATTTTAAAGCTTTTCTTTCTTCTTTTGCAGCCATTTTATTCGCCCCACTGCTGGATGCAGACCTCTCTCATTTACTTGATATAAGAGGATATAGTCATACACTTCCACTTCCATCACACTTACACTTCCATTTTAAAGCTCACAACTTTAAAATTGTGTTATACATAACAGGTTTAATGAATATTTATTAATGTTCTTGGTATGCTGTATTATTTTAAATCAATAAGAATGATCTGAATTAACAACTTTTTATAATTGAATACACTTAAACTTCTGCATCTGAGCTGCCCCTATTCTGCTGACGTGGCATATATTTATGTTTTAAATGTGTCCAAAATTTTCATTACTATTTAAAATTCATAATTATGTTCAAATAAAAAGAATGTACTCTTTACTAAAGTATATTGAGTAAGCTAAAATCAGTCTAATAACACTTTTAGCTTATTCAATAAACTTTAGAAGATACATTACATACAAGATAAGTTACTTATCTTACCGCTGACGTGGTGGACTACTAGACACCTTGCCACACTGAGTGAAGCCTATGCCGGCTTCCGCTGCCGCCGCTGGCAGTCAGCTGATGAACGCCTAATCTCGCGCTAGCAAGGTACAAAGAAAACGGAAATTACACTTTCAAAAATAACGACCTATGATAGTTTTTCCATGTTACAGTGTCTGTCAGACTACTGCGGAGTTACAGAGGGTTAAACTGCGTTTGCGATCGTTCAATTTTAACCTGTTTCTTTCTCGTTCTTTCCTGAAACAGTAAGTTACATGTCTAGATTGTCAATGAAGTACCACATCGCTCCGATAGTTTTTGTGAATTTTTTATTGATCAAGACGTATATATTCATCCCAGTTCGGTTTGATACAAAGACTGGCAGTTTCTTATTCAACTTAAAGCTCCCGCGGAGCGATCGCCCGCGTGGCAAAATTACTACTCTTTCTCCTAAGAAGGAATACCTAACGAGAAGGTCTCTCAGAAAATGAAAAATTAAAAAACATGTCATATTGCATTAAAGTTTGCCGACCATTCGTACATTATACTTATAGGATAGATGCATATTTCCTCACTGCTCAGACCCCCGATGGAATACTTACCTCGATGGTACCTACATAACCTAAAAACCGCCATGATACAATAACCATCTTCAGTTGTTACAGAATAAGTCAGTGAAAAATTCACGTAAATTGATTTAGTAGTTCTCGAGTTATTAGCGAACATAAAACATAATTAGCGTAAGCATAAAAAGTTACAGATATTCTGCTTCATCTATTAGAATATAAATGTATACCTGTTCTTCGATGAACCTCTCTCCTCTATATAAGAATTACGTCCTAACCATAGGTTAAATTTAATTATTCAACACGGGCGAAGCGTAAAGTCTGTCGTACATAGCGAGTTGAAATCCCTGCAAGGCAAGCTGCAAGGCGATCGCTTCCCCCGCTGGTTATGTGACTCTGCTTGCAAGCAAGCCGTGTCGTGTGCCAACACTCTAACAACGTTATTAGTGTACGAGCGACTTAAAGGCTTCGAAACTTTGATATTTAGTCACACATTGGCTGGGCGCTAACTTCGCTGTGCGTCTTAGCAAGAAATTTGCATCATTTGTGAATTATTGGCATTTTACTTGTAGATTATTTTACATAACGAAATCACTAGCACAGCTCTAGCATAGTCTATCGGTTTTTCAATCTAGTCGTGCTTAAAGACGCATGGGAACCGAACACAGTGCGTAGTCAATCACCGCGCCGACACAACCATTGCTTGTTGTGTGCAACCAATGTTGCATCTGCACAATTTGAAACATTGATTATACTTTTTTTTATTATTATAATTTTTTGACATTGTGGTATTAGAATTAATTAGGACAATCTCGTATAAAGTTCTCTGACAAGGGCTCTTTACAACTGAAAAATTAAATATTTTTTTAATTATGTGCGGTTAGAATATAGAATTATAAAGCTTGAATTAAATTATTGTTAATGAAGCTCTCAAACTGTAGTTTAACACTGTAAGTGATGTCTATTGTGTGGTTGGTCACAACGTATTGTAATAAAGACGTTTAAAAAAATCCCATTGGAAGTTTCTTGCCGGTTCTTCTTCATGGGATTAATTGAACGGGATGTAAAATGTAATATTTTGACAAATTCAAGTGTAATACCATAAGAATGCTGAATAAAAACTAAGAACTAGGACCTAACCATAATCTAGAGGCACCCAAAGTACAGGGCAATGAAATATACCTGATCAAAGATTTCCTTCTGGATAACGGATGTCCGTGTGACGAATGAGCATTCGAATTTATTGTTTGGACATTTGGGTACGTCGACGATCAATAGATGTAGGCTATTCAGCCGACGCGACGGGTGGATCGATGATAATAAAAAATTCAAAAGTGACAAACGCAATCAGTGCCGCAGAACAGTCCCGCACAAGTGATTGCCGATTACGCCGATGACGTACGGCACTCAAATTAATTAAACTTTTGCACCGGTTCACCCTCTGTCGGATGCCGTTTACACCGTAACTTTAGGTATTAAGTTTTCTTTGAAAATGTTTAACTTCTAGACATCCTCCTAAGCAAATACTTTCATGCCACGGGGTGAAACAGTTCTGTGCGCAGACTACTACGAACAACCACAGACGAACACCCAGGGCGAGAATAGGTATAGGACCCGCCATATCATTACTATGTAATCTGGAACGGGCATAAAAGGAGAGCTGGGAGGCCTTGTAGCGAGTAAGGGCAATATCTATGAAACAGATCGCTTCATGCAGTGAAGCCACCTCTCTCGAATGCCAGGGTGAGTATACCTATTTACTTCTGTCTGATGTCTCCCACTATCCGCTTCGCTCGCCGGACCATGTACAAATAATAGGGAATTCTTTGTTTTTGTCGTATTTCTTCTACTCATGCGTAATTCGTGAGACCGATACTTAAAATAATAAACTACATCCCTTCAAACGCATGTCGTAAAAGGCGACCAAGGGATAAGGACACCAAGCCGTGCTAAATGGAGACAGGTTCGCCACCTCTCACCTTGGCACGGACTTCCACCAAGTCATGCAGTAGGTCGCTCATCGTACCTTACATGCTGCTTGATATAATAATATATCTTGTACAAAAACCTGGCGAAACGTGGTGGTCGGTTTTGTGCTGTAATTTACCCAAGTTCTTGCAGCACAACACAGATTGCTCTGCTTATACCGGTTATCGGGATTAAAGCGTATATGTATGTATAGCATTTTCTACTCATTCTTAAATATGCGCGTCCATACATTTTGTCACTCTTTTATTTTATTTATTATAAAAATTATCTGTCTGTTCTCTGTTCGTGATAAACTTCAAAATTAATGAACCGATTTCGATGTGGTAGTTATAAGAACCTACGATATTTCTTGATAAAGGTTAGTTCACTGTACGCATTCACAGATATTTGGTTTTTTATCATAACATCTATAAGTGAAACGTTTATCTTTATTAAAAAATCATAAATAAATTTGATATAACAATATCGCATGTATTTATTATCATTTTATTAAAATGATAATAAATAAAAGCATTTCTCACAAGACTAAGAAATATCCCATCTCATACAAAGCCGGGTACTGCATCTAGTGAAGTAATGTTCACATCACTATCTTTCAATAAGCGGCTTACTATAAACGTATTTATCGCTCGGAGTGGAGAGACGCTATCGCTAACGACGTTACACCACCAAGACGCGCTTTCATGCTTCCACAGACGCCGTCAGTGTGCATTCTGTATACAAACATTATGTTATGCATATGTCGCCGCCAACTGGTTATATCCGCTTCCCAACTGAACGCCTAGGCGGTTGATGAAATGTCGCCGTTCAATGGAATGGCTAAACGACGATCAGCCTAGTGGATGATACATACGTTGAACCAAAGGTCTGAACGTCGCTTAGACATTTGGTTAAATTAAATTGTAATGTGCTTACTGGAATTTTGCGGACTGTAGATTTCCGCCCCGACATGTTATGCCCCAGAAATGGCTACTGTCTAGAGACAATACAGTAGCCGGAGGCGTCGGAAGGAGGGCGGCCGCCGCCAGCTGAAACTTCGGCTTGCTGGTCGCCGCCTCGGCCACCACGTCTGGCATGTTGCCTGCAACTGGTTACGCAAGGCGAAGGGGCTGACCTCCCGCAGCGCCGGAGATAATGCGCAAGCGTGCACATTTTAATCACACATCTCATTTTAACAAAAAAAAAAAACACAATAAGAATATGCGATCAGCTGTTGACCATATTGGCAAACCTTTTCCTGATATCCTGTCGTTTGGGTCCGATCAATCATAACTAAATGCGAATGAAACAAAACATATAGGTTATGTTCAGGTTAGAACATAGTAGATGTGTGTATGTAATGTATTAGCATAGTAGCAGTATGTGTGTGTGTGTGTGTAGTGTGATGTGTGAATGCGGACCGAAATATCGGCAAAATAAATAATAGTAGGTACGCACGCCGCCATATTTTTATGACTGCTAGCGCTGCAGTGGTAAAAAAAATAACTAATGCCCGGCGGCTTTTCAAAGCAAACGCAAAGTCGTAGAACGTTGAAATAGATAAATTCAACCACTCGGCTGCGACATATACCTATATACTAGCTACTAGCTGGAATACTCGGCTTTGGCCGGGTAAATTATCACAAATACATGTGGCCATATTTCTCTGACTTGTACGACATTTCTTCTGACTTTACGGCAGTAGCTCTTGTAAACCTACTGTTACGACATATTTATCTTTTTGACCCGCCCCATATCACAAAGTAGGTATTCATATGACGGGTGATACAGTCTCACACTAGATGTGTGCATTAGTTCTTCTTAGGAGTTCGATGTTCGTTGTAGTTGGTATGTTTTTTTTAATGGAACCTGACACGGAAGGCTACATCACCTAATTAATGCACCAGTTCTTCTGGTACCAGTGATGTCAGCCTAAACACCTTGGTGAGTTATGTAAGTGGAGCCATGTCAGAGGTTCCCTCAATTCCAGCCGGCTACACTGAACTGGACGGAAAACACGAACTATGTTTCAAAGCCGCTTCGCCCATCCTTCATTCAGTGTGGTGGTACCAGCCCGGGCGGGTTTTACCCTACCACCATGTGAGGAGAGGGAAGCGACCTTCAGTTTAACGTGGAATCTGAACCACGACCAGCGTCAACGGTCAAGCGGTCACCCATCCAAGTCCTGACCGCGCGTAATCGAATACAGAATACCGCAACCACTGAGCCAACGCTGCAGATAAAGTGCAAAATGATGCTGTATGTGGTCAGGGATGCGCAGGGATCTCAACGCAATTTTGCACAGGTCTTCTTCTAGCTAGTGATACAGAGAAAGTATCAAAGACCGCAAATCTATTAAATTTGTACTTGGTGTGTATATTTTTTTTTTATCCATATTACTTACTGCTTCAATCGGCCTAGAACTAAACCAAAGAACAAAACATGTTTGCGCGGCATACTGTCGTTGCGCCTTGTGAAATTCAATTAAGTATGTAATACAATATACAATATATAATACAACAAGCCCTGTGGGGTAGGCACAGACAATTATTGAGCGCAATTTAACACGCTCTTGGCTTAACCCACCTTCATACATAAGCGCCGGTTGCCAGGGCTGCGATCTTGCACTTTCCGTAAAACATTACATATTTGGTCATGGTATGTTCGCCTTGGACGGCCCCATTCGACCCTTTTTTCACATTCGCTTCATGTATTTGTTTGGTCATTCTCGCACTATCCGTTCTCTCTTCATATACATATGTCCAAACCACATTTCCACGACCAAGTACCTTTCTCTATCCTGATCTCTATCTTCTGTCAATCCATATACTCTCTTACAAATTTATTGTTCACCTTATCAAAGATCCACATATTTTGAATTTATGTTTCATCTACGAACCCCTGAAATCATTATATATTTTGTTAAACTTGACAGTGCTGCAGCGTTGGTTTCAGATAGTGGTCATGACAGAATTAGTTTAAACAATACAGCAACTATCACTTTGCTATAACTGACATTGCTACGTCAACATATTTTATTAAAGACTGAAACAAAACTAGCTTTGTTAAGAGTGAACTTAGTTACCTTAACAAGGGTCACTTTGATATCGAAACAAAATATTGTTACAGGAGCAATATTTCTATTGTAATAGTAACAATACACCTTTAACAGTAAAAATGTTGCGACTTGAACATAAATAGTTTCGTTACATTAATACATTTATTATGTTGCTCCAACAATACATTTTTAACAAAACTTTTATTGTCGCTTTGTCGGCTGATTTCTTATTCAGTGTAAGAGATAAAAAATTTCCCACCTGACTGTACATCCCATCTTTTTAGTACCCTAATAATTTACCTGCTTCAGTGTCATCAAATCTATTCAAAATTTCAAACAAATTGAACTTAAATTGAATTCATGGATTCGAAATAATATGGCATGGTTCTAAATTTATACAGATTTAAAATTCGGGTATTTGTGTGGCATTTGGACTCCGGCGAGCTGCACGTTGCAATCAATCTATCCTAATTCTACCATTGCTCCACGCGTAAAAGTTTGGGAATGCATCCATGCACTGTTGCTATTCCCCCACTAAGGACAAATCGGTCCAGCAAATATTTTATTTGCAAGGTTTTTTATTGGCTTAGGTGAATTATAAACAGTTACAAAAGGGCCTACGTCAAACAGTTTTTTGCCATTTATTAGAACACTTTCCAAGAACATTTAAACAATAAATATCAGATTCTCAAGATATAGTCAATAGCTTCTTTTTATTTTGTTAGATTTTTTTTACGATTTAGTCGTTGGCGATTTACTTACAATTTTTATATTGTTAAGTAACGCCGCAGTCGATGCACCAGATAAATAAACTTTGAAAAATATCTGTTCAACGTGTTGTCCGAAGCGGGACTGGGAAGCGGGAAGTTGGACAATTATTTTTCTTTGTATTTTTCAAAGTTAATTTTATCTGGTGCATCGACTGCAGCGTTACTTAACAATATAAAAATTGTAAGTTTCTTTTTATGTACGTCAATTATAACCTTTTCATTGACGATCCATTATATAATTGTTTTTTATCTTTTAACGAGATATTCTACTTGCTCCTTGACACAATTATCCAGTAAGTGCACTAAAAGATGAAAAGTAAACGGTTCGAGTGCTTAGAAGTAGAATCATGTTAAAAGTGTGGATACTTTTTTCATAAAAAAAATAAAAACTCTTTTACCGCATCGTTGAGCAAGAGATTCAGAACTTTGTTGTTTCGCGCATAATTTACTAAAAAGTTATAATAATATCGGTTTATGAATTGCCTTAAGCGTCAACATTTTTGTAAAAATTCAGTATGCATATCGCTCAACTCAAAATATGTGTGTATATTTTCAAAGAGAACGCAAGCACCGGTCGGAACACAAAGCGAATGTAACGTCGACGATGACATCCGCAATAATGAATCTGTAGATATGTTTTTCATTCCAATTGAAACTCTATGGTTTCAACTGGAATGGAATATCTACCTCCCGCTGTGCGGCGACCGTACCAACTGTCGCTCGCTATGATAACTGTGACAGTTGGCTTATTGGCTATCGATGTTTTTACCAGGGGCAATGATTATGACAGTGGTCGCTATGGAAAGCCATAGGAGAGCACCGTGTTCACTCTCACTCGCCGCCAAGTTTATGCGTACAAATGGGACACCAGAGAGTGGGCGGGACTAGCCCCTCCCCCACTCTTGTGCCCCATTCACACGCATAGGCTTAATTGCGAGTGTGAGTCAATACGGTGCACCTCTCAGTGATATGAAAGAGGCAACTTTCATAATCATCGCCCTGGTTGCGTTTCCAGTCGGCATTGATGATTTTTTCAAAACTAAACAAGGTAGGTTCGCCATGTGTTGTCGTAACAGCCTTAGCGATGCTCGGAATGGACGTTAAAGAAAATTTACCGTATTTTCTTGCCAATTCTTCTAGGAAATTCTAAATTGGTGTATTACGAGCTATTCACATATAGGATGTGGATACAAAATTTCAGCTCGATCGGTCAAACTGATCAGGAGGATGGGGCGTTGATTTTACCCAGAAGTTTCTTGCTAGTTCTTATAGAAAGTTGAAAATTGGCGTGTGGCGAGATATTAACATATAAATGTACCCACAAAGTTTCAGCCTGAACGCCTAACCGTTTAAAAAAAATCCCTCAAAGTTTCTTGCCAGTTCTTCTAGGAAGTTGTAGGAATGGGTGTATGGCGAGCCATGAACCCTAAAAAATTTCTGCCAAATCGGCTGACCCGTTTAGGAGGGGTTTGCGAACAAACAGACAGACAGATACTAAAACTTTTTAACCTAGTCGAGAACTAGAGACAATGTGCGAAACGAAGAAATTCACCGACATGCACCAAAATAGTAGATATTGTAAACCGGTTGGCAAATCATAAGTAACAGTGGGCTGGACATGTGAGCCGCAGGGATGACGGTCGCTGGAGCACACGTGTCCTACACTGGCGAACTTGTACAGGTAAGCGAAGCGTGGGAAAACCACCCGCCAGGTGGGACGACAACATCCGGTACGCCGCGGGCGGTCGATGGATTCGTGCTGCCGAGTGATCGGAGGCTTTGAAACAAATTTGAGAGGCGTATGTCCAGCAGTGGACTATAAAACCTGATTATGATGATAGTTTTGGTACCTTAAAATATTTTAATAAATATTAGCATGGTATTCGCAGCACACAGTGTGTTTCAAGCGTTAGACTATTCATTCATTTATTAATTCTATTTATTCAAAGTTGTTAAGGGGATGCTTCATGGCGGCCTCAACTCAGCAAAAAGTATGCCTATTTCATCTAACGCTCTTACAAAAGAGCGAGATAAAGATAGAGA
>WYDE02168630.1:0-10970 GCA_009867175.2 Adela reaumurella | reverse complement strand
TGTATCGGATACACAAATTAAGAAGGCGATCCAACTTATTAAGGAGATTTTCATTGAGGTCAAGGTAGCAGACATCGACATATTCAAGCATTGGGAGAATGAGAGATTGGGCAAGCGTAGTTTTTGTGCGAGTGGGTATGAAATTTTTTAGCCGCTGCATGCTGCCAAAGTACAGTGTGAATGGAATTTAATGTCTAATTGTATTAGTAATAGATGGCGTTATGGATGGATTCGGAGGGTAGAAGGGAGGCGTGATTTGCCGCGAGCGAAATCGCGGGCAAAAAGCTAGTGTATGTATAAAGCACGATGATATATATTTTTGAAGAGCAGAATGTGACCTTTATGGCGTCTCCCTCGTTGAAGGGCAACTCCTCCTCGCAGCTCTCCGGGTTGGGACTCATGTTCACTGGGTCGTAGTCGAATAAGGCAACGAAATATCGGCACTTCTTCTGCGGCTGCGGCGGCCCTTGCATCTGCACCGCGCCAGCGCCGGGCATGCGGGCTCCCATAGCTCCACGTGCGCCGACACCCGCTCGCGCGCCGGCGCCGCCGCCGCCGTGGTGCACGCTCGCTGTCGCCCCGCAAACCTGCGCATCAACGTTATATCACGCTACGTATTAGCCGTGCTTGCTCTATATTATTACTAGTTTGGGGCGGGTTCTGAAGTTGACCCCAAAATGACTATAGTGTTATGGCATGTGGATCCGCTTCCACATGCCTTGGGATCCGATTGAGTTGATTGAGTTGGATCCGCTTCCACTATCGCCTTCAATTCATCGTTGTCGACAATAGTTACCGGCCGAACGCGAGTCTCGTTCTTCAACTCGAAATTTCCAGATTTAAAACGATTGAACCAATAATGGTCCGTGTTTTTGCAAGCAGTGTTAGGCCCACACGTCGTTAATATTTCGTGTTGTTTGCGCAGCATTATTTCCACGTAGGAACTCATATTCGAAAATTGTACGAGTTTTCAGTTTATCCATGGCGACAAAATGTACCACAATTCCACAAAACAAAACACTATCTAAAAACAAATGACTGAATTTGAAATTAAAATAACTTGGCTTTCGAATAAAATTGCGAGTCCCAGTTTCACTTTGTTAACTGTGTTGATCTGCACTCCATTCATGATAAGTGAGTTTGCGCGTATCAAAATATGTAGCCATATCTTTTGATTGGTTTGACTAGAAGCTTACATTTTTTACACCTCCAAGTGACGGTAGAGAGTTAGTATGTGATAGTAATATCAACTGGATACCTCTACCCGTTCCTGAGAAAAAAAGTCTTGACAGACGGACAAACAAGAAAGTGATATAATTGTTCCGTTTTTTACTTTTGCGGAACAATAAAAATGTCAAATCATCACTCTTTTAAAAAAAACCTGTAAGATTTACTAAATGGTCAAAACTAGAGCGGCGATTATTCGATATGAGCCTGGTAGCGGTCTATTTAAAGCGAAAAAAGCGTACGGTGTTACCTGATGAGGGTTGGGCGGGCGGCCGCGCTCCTGGTGGTTCCTGGGGGGTGGGTTTTGGTACTGCTGGGACTGTGCATATTGCTGATTACTTTGGTAGGGAGCCTGGCCGGCTTGTTGAAACGAGGGTTGCTGCGTGCCATGGAAGGGTAGTGTACTCTGGTATTGCTGTCCTGAAGGCTGCTGCGACCCCGGCTGTGGTTGTGCTTGTTGCTGCTTGCGTCCGTACGAACCAACACATTCATAAGGTTAGGCAGCTTTTACTCAAACTCACCCTCATTATTTTTCATCGTGTTACTGATAAAATATGACATTATTAGTTCTTTATTTTATTTATCATGGTGTACTCATAATATTTACCATTTAGAATGCAATAATGAATCAACATTCACAGATAGATACATCTAATACTTGTGTGTATATTGAATATTGAAATAGAAGAGAATGAAGTTATGGCAATAGAAACTAATTTATTCTGCATTTGCAATAAATATGGAAGTACTGAGATGTACTTTTGTATAAAAGAGAACATGAAAATCGCGCATGTGGGAACATGATTGAATAGTGCACGTACGTAGACACACATTACACACTTATCCACTGGTCAAAAGCTCCTTTATTTCAGTCGTCTGAAAGAACAAACAGTTTCAAACTGTTTCAGACTGCGCAGCAAACTAGGTTTATTGGTGTAACAATACATCTTCCCAAATGCACGATCATATAGGCAGGGACAAAAAAAAATCACTTCTATTCATAAAAGTACAAGAAACAGATTTCAAAGGGAGTCTTAATACTAGGAAAGAAAAATTAAAATATCAATAAAGAAATCAAAATAAAATAAATGATGATTACCTGCTCCTCCTTCAATATTCTTAAATACTCATAGTTCGTCACCTAGAGACATACTTTGTGAAAGGAGAGGTACCCATCTAATTAACATGCACCAAACAAACCATGCACATTCCGTACAAACATTCTCAGGGAAATCACATCTAAAATCTAATGGATCAGCTACGCGAGAGTTTAATCCTCCAGAGACCACAGATGCCAAAGATTTTGTTGTCGTCACACAGAACGGGGACTGGAGTCGTTAAACGACGTGGCGAGGAGTGAGGTGCCTTCGAGACCGTGCTGAGAGAGCTCGGGGATAGAGTTAAACACAGGTGTCGGTACAGAATGAATGAAGGGCCGTGAAGTCGCCGACAGCGCAAGCTCCCGCATGCAGGCACATCCACTCGACAGGCAGGCGGGTGCATCGCGGTGAAGCTGAGCGCGTCCTGCTGCGTCGTCGAGTGAGTCGCGGGGTCGTGACGTGACAGAGGGGCAGGTGGCGAGAGTGTAGGAGAGTGAGACCACGACACCCAACACACCCGTACGAGACTCATTGCAAGTGTAGAGTGTGAAGAGAGGAAAAGAAGTGAGCACACAGTGGTGAGGGCACCTGTGGCCGCGGCCGCCTCCACTCGACCTCGTCCTCGCTACCCGGCTCCGCGCCGCTCGCGCCGCCGCACTCTTTTGTGATTTCGATGGCAGGGATCCCCGATTGCTGATTACCGTTCACAAGATTACTGGTGTGTCACCTGCCGACTGGCGTCGTCTCCTACGGGGCTTAGACCGTGGTGTAGGTCACAATGTCTAATTGTACATGTATGTTTATACACACTATTCAATATATACAATACAAAAGTAATGTGATACCAATAAACGTGTGCGATGTGTCACTACTGGATATTGAAGTATAGTCCACAGTTAGTATTTCCTGATCTCTACGTGTTCATAAAATTATCAGCAGAATCAGGGAAAATTCTCAAAGCGCACAAACTTACACAGCACCTATACTTGAGACACTTGAACCTTTTAAAAAATCCAAATTTTAAGTCTTTGTGAATTTTCCCTAGATTTGGGTCCTATTTGACATAACTGACTTATCTTTCACGAACATTGCTAAAACACTTATACTGTTTTTAGCTAGGTTTATAAATAACGTCTATGAGTCTATTGTAGTTAGTGAAAACATGTAGAGCGTACCGGTAGACCTACAGAGAACATGGATGCACATCAACATGACTGCTGCCAGTCAGCGGCACAGTGACGGTAGGGAACAGTATAGACACATACAAACAAGCAGGAAGTCAACCGAGGAAGCAAACACTGCAGAAGTAAAGCGAGGGGTCGCTGCCATCCGCTAGAGTTCACGTGAGCCGGGACTATGGTGTGTTCGGGACATACACTAAATGCAATCCTTGAAAATGTCTAAACAAACCATAAATAAACACTATGTGTAAAATGTATACCTGACACATAAGAATTGAGTTGAGTTACTGATTTGGTTTCACTTGTATGAGACTGGGATACAAATAAAATAGAAAATACTCTAAATGCGTTAAAGCAATTTAGTGGTAAAAAAATTTAAACACAAGATAGTGTTAACATATTAATATGGTGGGAGTTTCTCATTTGTTATATCTTATTTGCAAAGTGTTGTTGTGGATGCCAAGACATGTTTTTTTATAATACAGAACAGATATCTATTCTCATCCTATATGTGCTACTTACTAAACTGTATAGGTCTATGCACGTATGTACGAACTGTAATCAAGAGTTCTTCGATAAGAGTACCAATGTCCGGTTCGTGCTCGTATGTTATTAAGTATACTGATTTCTGAAGGCATTTGGTAATGCTTCTTACGTATGTCCATCAACAACTGCCAGCCGTTTGTTGCTCCCAAAATTGAGGAAGGTTTCTCCTTCCTATCTCTCTAGCACCTCTGGTCCTGCAACGTATACCGGTTTCATTAAAAATAGCAGCTTGATGCCCCTGGAGCTGCTAAAAGATGTTTTTCACAAAGTTGACCTTCTGGAAACCGGTTCTGGCTTCTCTCTTACTGGTATGTGCAATGGCTACTCTGATGGCTTCACTGACGATTTGGAGGACTTTATCGTAACGGTTGGAATATTGGCCTCTCTCAAGTAGTATTTTTCATCCACATAGCAAACGTGTGTCAGTGCCTACGAATTCCTTACACGACGGGCATAATACATTTGTATTCAGAAAACGGAGAGAGAAACGGATTCAACAATGATCACTTCGTTGTGGAAGTCTGAGCAAGAAGAGCGTAATCGCTATGCGGTCTCTTCAAGAATAATAGATAGAAAGAAGGAAGTTGAGAGCGGATGGCAGTTCTCCATGTCCTAGTTATCGCAGAATAGCTATTAGAGGGCTTGATGCGAGACGAAACGACAGGCTGGGGAACTGGAGCAGGCGCGGATTTAAATTTATTTAAATTTAAATTTCAAATATAATAGAATTATCATAAAGTGTTGTGCATGTCTTGGCATTCCCTAGTTACAATATATGGATCAAGGAACGGAATATACTCGTATATGTACGGTGAAGTGCGATAGTGTAGTGGTGTAAGCTGAGAATGTAAATCAGCTGAGCTTGGTTTGTCTGCTACTGGCATAATATGTGATAGATACTGCACCAATTCCTAAATATATGGTGCTGTCACAATATAAGATACATACATTATGTGATATAAATATAATAACTAATAACATTCGCCTGTTTGGATAATTAAATGAAACAAAATGTATGAAAGCGTAACAGTAAAAACCTATGTAGGTTCAACAAAATATATTTACAAACTAATAAATTGTGTAGTAAATATTTCCACTCTACGATTTGTAAAGATAGAATGTTTAAAGTGCTAGCTTTCAAACTGATCATAACCAAGTGTGAATATTGCATTAAGAGCGAATGCCATCCGCTCCGCACTCGCTATGTCCAAGTTGAAATGAACAAACAAGCTCTGAGTCAGACCATCAGTTTGACGTCTACTGTCTTCGTGTAGCTACACTCGAAAAGCATTCGCAAAATGTACAAAATATTCTCTCAGTATCTACATTATATAATAATAATCATATAACACCGCTATGGAAATGTGAGCAGGATGTTATGTCAATTATTTATATAAAAAAAACTGGAATAACAAACAATGAGACAAAGAATAAATAGAACGAGTGAATAAAATAAACAAAAATGCACTCAAAATAATAAAATCACTCCAAAATAAAAGTGTGTCGAAAACTTCAGAAAACCAAAAAGAAAAGTATTAAAAACATTGTGTTAAAATTCCTTACCGAAGGGGTTATTTTGTCGAATATACTCTTTAGGAGACCTGTGCCGAATCCGCTTGTTGGCTATGGAAAGGTGTATAACAAGAGTAATGTAAGAGGTTAGGAATATAGTTCAGACAGAGTGAATGTCAGTTCATCTAGCAGGGTGCACTCCGCGGCCGTGACGCTCTGTGTCGTGTGAGTCGGGCGGCGGAGGACTAGGAGCGTCCGTGGACACGAGGATTGTACGTATAGTACATAAGTAGTGCGTTTTGCAAGTGACACTCAGAAGGGATGACCAACTGTTCCTCGTAGTGTATGCTCCAATAAATAAATTGTGATATTTCTTGGCAGACACGGAGACTGAGCTAGGAGAGGTACCAACACTACGAGAAGCAGTTCGTCATTGTAAGAAAGAGAATGTAAATGGACATGATACTGCATCGTTAACTAGGAAGACAGACATCGACAATATCTTAATAGAAACAAGAAGTAGACAGGAAGCGTTACGAAACGAGAAACAAAAAAATTTAATGTTGCAAAAGAAAACAAACACAGACCAATTACTCGCAATTTGTACAACACTTATTGCAGGACAATCATATTCATTATTTACACAGTGCTGTGCCAATACATGTAAGTACCATACACAAATAAATGGGAGTTAATTTTGATAGACTTTGCCAGAATTACAAATCATATTGGAGAATACACGAAGATTACATTTTAGAAGCAATCTTCACTGCAATCTCACTCAAAGAACAACATTTGAAAGCCAATTTTGAAATTATTAAATAATATTGTACGTACATAAGCTACCGGAAAACAAATAAGGGTTTCTGAGAATCTCCAAAGAGAGGTACTGTGAGGGGATTCAGCACACGAAGCACGATACGACATGGTCTTTGAGAGATTTTAGAGGATATACTTTTGTGAATCTACTGTACATTCAGGAAGGTGAGAACTCTGAGTGATATCTTCCGACAACTCGAGTATTTCAATTGTAATAATATAAGAAAACGGGAGCTGTGCATCGTATCACTCAGCTTCCTCGATGTAAAATATTGAAGCCAATTGGTTTAATTTGAGTGGAGACTGCCAATCACAACATAGAGAGAGCGTGGTGAGAGAGCGGAGAGAGGGAGTGCGGCGGGCTACCTGCGCGGGGTGGTGCGGGTCGTGGCGGCCCGGCGTCGGGAAGATCTCCTTGTCGGAGAGGTTCTCGTCGTGGTCGATCACCTGCTGGCCCGGGCCCTGCTGCATGTAGGGTAGGGGCCGGCCGGGCTGGCCGCGCTGCTGCTGCTGCTGCTGCTGCTGCATGTTGGGATTACGCGACATGCGCGCAGCCACCCCTCGCAACACCGCGGGCGGTATCGCCGTCGCTATGCTGTCGCTCGACTGACTGTCGCGCGACTTCGTCCGCACCTGCAACCCATCTAGTGTCTTCATTTTTATCAACGCTTAAATGCTAGGTATTTGATTTGTTAAATATTTTATCACTACAAATTCAAATTTGAATAAAAATGTACTGTTCTAAATTGTTCTTTAAATAGATGGGCTGAACAGTGTAGGTGTAGTTTACTTAATTAAAGCTATTGAGGTGAAGAAAAAATTTGTCACAAACAGAAACAAAATATTATGCATTGTGCAAAAGCAAATTGCGGAATCATTCCTTGCGTGAAGACAACTTGTTAGTCGAAAATGAACCGATCGGTTCGATAGTACAAGGGTGGCGGGAGCTAAGCTAGGGTGGTGCTTATACTCACAGTGACACACTTGGGGTTCAGACCGAGCAACTTTCCGATATCAATGAGCGCGTGGTCCCCGGTGGGCGAGTCTACGTCGGTGACTTTTTTGCCGTCGGCATAGACGGCGTAGCCGGTGACGGGCCCCGAGGATGGCGGCCGCAGCACCGGCTGCCACGTGACCAGCAGCGTGCCGTCCTGCGGCCCCGCCTCCACCTACACCGTCACCCTCTCATCACTCATCACCCTCTCCCCTCCTCAACCTTCCTCCCATATCACGTGTGCATCGTGCAGTCACATCTCTCTCATTCAGAGTCACCACACTTCTACAACATAATTATTACCTTAACATCATATACAATGGACATTTGAAAGAAAGCGCTAATAAGTCATCACTGCTATTATTATTTTTATATTGGTATAAAATCCATCAAGTGCATACAAGGTAGATTTCATTTTTTGTCAGTGAAAGCAATATTCGCCCAGTGATTCTGATTAAGAGAGGAAGTCGGTGAGCGCTTAAACAATATGCGTAAATTTGACTGTCGTACGTTCACGTACGTCTGCCTGCATACTGTTGAGCGACAGTATGGTCGCTGCATGCGTGCAAACACTCCATAACATAGGTAGGTACAGGCTACATTCTTCAGTATGCTCTTGCCGAATGCAGGATCGGATGTGTCGTGTCGTGTCGTGTCGTGCGACATTGCTGAGACGTTGCACACGGTGCGCTCTTCTGTTCGTATGGCGCACATTAATATCAGTACAGTGAAGTAATCAAATGTCAGAAAAAGTAACAAAGGCGGAATTCATTTATTAAAAGGATTCAAAGGAAATATGAACAAATCCAATTAATAAATGAATACCTACCGTTCGAAATGTTTATCTAAAAATTTTAATTTGGGCCAATTTGTACAAATATTTAGTTGTGAGCCATATCAGATCAGATCTGAGATGAGTTAATGCGATCGCATGCTTTGGAGATAAGGAAAAGACAGGAAGCATGCTCGCGGTCGCGCGTGTCCTCACCATGATGTCGAGCGGCGGGTCCGGCAGCCCCTTGGGCAGCGTTCTGAAGTCCGTGTAGGCGCCGGGCGCTTCTTGGATGGGAGCTCCCGGCGGAGGGCCGGCGCGGAGGTGTTTCGCTCTCACCGTCACTCGGTATTGCGTGCTGGGCGCTAGACCTGTGATCGTGTGTCGGTATACTCCTGGCTTTACCGTTCGCACCTGTAAACCGACATGCATTACTCGTTAAGTTTGTTGCGATCGAGCGTGGCAAAGTAATATTCAGTGAAACTTTCACAATACTTTTTAAATTACCGCGGTCGCTGAACAACATTTTGAAACTTCCGGCTCTCCTCGCGGAATCCGATAAAGTCGCCGCGAGAAGAGCCGAAAGTTTTAAAATTGTTGAATACTTTCACATTCCTGCACGGCGGAACACTGCTGTAGATGTTTTCAACAAAAATTCTCCGTTCTTCTTTCTTTCTTCTTTGGCAGCCATTTTATTCGCCCCACTGCTGGGTACATGCCTCTCTCATTTAGAGGGCATGAGAGGATTTTAGTCATTAACGTGGTAGTGTATGACTAAAATCCTCTACCAATGTACCACGTTAACCAACCGGCTTGGAAGATTACTCAGGATGTTTTCCTTCACCGGAGGAGTGTGTCAGATTGGCCGAGCGTCAAGAGCACGCCTCTCAAGCGGGACGTGCAGGTTCGTTACCGAACGGCAGCACAATATTTATCACTTTAGAATTTGTGCTAAATGGCCGCTGACACTCCGGTGAAAGAAAACATCTCCTAGTTAATAACCAATAATTATGCACATTGGTGTGCATGTAATTTGTAATCTAAGCAGGCAGTTGACAGTTGTGACGCGTCACATCACCGCCTAGAGGTGTCCCCTGGCCTAGTGCTGGAGGGAAGGGTCTCTTCGCGTGTTTTCCTTCACCGCCGCATGGGTAGATACGAGTACGACACACTTGGAAGAGTTACACCGAAATACAGGCAACTTTGATGGAACCTTGAATCTTTTGCACGCTAGCAGACGACAAGCGCACAGCGTCACCGTGCTCATTTATGAATGCTATAGAGGTGTGAATGATTTAATTTGACGGTTTCTAGTTACTATTTATCTTGCATGTCTTAAGAAGTTACATATCATATCACTCACGCTGAATCCCGACAATCGGGGTAAGCAGAGCAATCGGTGTTGTGCTGCAACATCTCCAGTAAATTACCGCACAACACCGACCCCCACATTTCGCAAGTTATTCGGACAAGATATCAAGCAGCATGTAAGGCACGAAGACCCACATACTGCATGATTGGGTAGAAGTACCGTGCCAAGGTGAGAGGTGGCGAGCCTGTCGCCCTTTAGCACGGCTTCTTGTCCTTATCCCTTAGTCGCCTTTTACGACATGCATGGGAAGAGATGCAGTGGGGTCATTCTTATAAGTACCGGCTCCACACGGTAAGAAAATCAAACTATCTATAAAATTGTAATACAACCTTTATGTATTTCTGTGACAATACTTCCTCGAGATATTTGCTACGATGGGGCCAAACGGTCGCAAACACAAAAAGCGGTCCCTGATTCTTTCTTTGGGCCACTAGGAGCTGTTAGTAAAATTACTCGAGATCGGACTGCGGGAACCCACTACATCGACTACTACTAAATCAACGGACTAACGGACAAACAGATGACGAGACTATGCACCCATCTCGTACATTATTACTTTGTAATCGCATTATGTAAAATGTAATATTTTGACAAATTCAAGTGTAGTGTACTGCCATAAGAATGCTGAATAAAGAACTATTATAAGACGGGTTAAAATAACAACGCCATAATGAATGCAATTAAATACCAAAGTTCGACATGTCCAGATTTAAGCGCCGTCCTGTCTCTGGGTAAACGCAAGTCGAGTGCGGCGGATCTGCCGGCAGTGACACCTGACAAGCGCGCCCGTGTCAACTCTGACCCAGCACCGGCGCCTGCCACTTCCCCGTGGGAGGCCAAGCGACTGAGGGCTGAAGTCATCGCATGCAAGGCTCAGGTACTTTGAATTATATGATACTCTGAGAAGGTAATTACAGTGTAATTTACATAAAATACATGCATACGATATGCATTTAAAAGAATGCCTGTGATTACACCTCTGATATTAATAAATCAGAGACTTTGAAATGTAATCTATTTATCTAAGAATTTATCTACATTTAAATGTAGTTAGTTTTCTAAAGGTGTAATTCTTTGCAATGTTTATTTCCTAAATTAAAGGATGTTCCGTAAACTTGAAGTGGTATTCATCTTATTGTAATACGTTAAGAAATTAAAAAGTTGGAATTATTGCTCTGTTTGTTCCTGGGAAACTTTAATGATATTATGAAACGGTAGCAGTTACGGATGTACCCTAGAAGCAAAAAAGCCGGCTTGCCTAAGCATGAAAGCATTCAAATAAAAAATCTGTTACATCTATCTCTACCGTTACCGTTTGGGGCCGGTACCTAAAAGAATGACCCCACTGCATCTCTCCCCATGCATGTAGAAAAAGGCGACTAAGGGATAAGGACAAGATACCGTGCTAAAGGGCGACAGGCTCGCCACCTCTCACCTTGGCACGGTA
>WYDE02168629.1:0-16918 GCA_009867175.2 Adela reaumurella | reverse complement strand
TGCAGCCGTACTTTGTTTATAATTTCTATCCGCGCGATACTTCACTTCACAAAGCTACCCCATGATGTCACATTTTCCCATATTTTCTATTACATACAATTGTTTATAAGAGCATGAAAATGTATTAAAATATTGCATACACTATTTTATAGAGTCTGTTAGGTTTATTTATTATGTTCATACGCTGTTGCAGTCGATGCAGAAGCGTTTATCAATGGATGTAATAAATCGCCAATCGATTTATCTGTCAATGGTGTGAAAAGCAAAATGACCTATTTTATTAACTATACCATTCACTTTTAAACGCCTTGATGATTAGATAAAGACTACAAGACTTATTGAGTCCAGGTAAGACATGATTACGGTAACCTCAGTCCTGCACCACTGGAAAAGCTATTATGTTACAGATGGTAGGCGTGGAAATTCTTTTTTCCGACCAATGCAGTATTCAACGTAGTACAATGGCTATACTGAATAGAGGTCTACCATAAGTCGGGTCTATGACTCACGTCGACGGGAAGGTTAAAGTTATTATTATAGAGTCGTAAACACAATGGCTGGCTCCAATAAATTTGCGATTCCTAACTTGAGCGATTAGCAGCTTCAAGCCTCAATTCGTGTTTCTGCTGGAATGGAGTTTCTGAGATTTCGTTTTATTTCTCTTGACGTGAAAACGGCTATTGGCTCACAGTGTACCCGGTCGAAGTTCCTTTCGCCAGGTCACGTCTGCGTGTTTTGTAATGATTTATGTGGTTCACTGATGACATTATCACGCATTTAGGTCCGCATGCGCGTGCCCGTCACATCTAACTCGAAAACGTATTGATTCTGGCGGAATAGACCCCGAGGCAGAAAAAATAAACGTGATAACTCATTTTACGTTGAAAATCTGGAATGTTTGAAAATGTAGGAAACGTCAGCCGCAGGAAATATCTCATCAAAAGGAATCCAATAAACCCAAAAAGTCGGGTATCGAAGCAAAGGCGAGTGCTGCGGCAGCGCAAGTACGGAAACGCGAAAACGATGGCTTCACGAAAACTCCCACGACGGATTTCGCCCGCCCCATTTTAATGACGGCTACGAGCGGTGTGCTGTTGTCCGATCTTCGCGGTGGTGGACAGCGGCGTCGGTTCGTGACGTCACAGGTCGCCGACCCGCCTCGAGATCTCTAAGATAAGATGCCGCCAGATGGAGCTGAGTCTTGAGCAACGTCACACGAACAATATAGCTCTTGTTCGTTATTTAATTGGATTAAATTATGATAATTTTGATGCGTCGCCATAAATTGGGCGCGTTAAGTCGACGATGCGACATCGCGTGAGCGATGAACGATGAGAGAAACACGTAACGGTATTCGAAGATTAAGTCTGCATCGGACAGCACCTACTTCAATGTTTCAGTCGCGATACAGTAAGGTCGAATAACGGTGAGGTATTTACAGAAATCCGCTTAATTTGGCACAAAGAGTCCGTTGAAGATGCACCGGCCGTTTCGTCAGTCACAATAATGTGGCTAATGAGTACCGGTTGCTGAGACGCCAGGGCGCGCCGGGGTTCCGGGAATCTCTCGCCGTGTCCCCTCGCTGTCCCACCGTCCCAGTACCGCAACACAACAGAAGATGAACACGACGCGGACAGAATTATGGCGTTTTTGCTGCGGTCACCTTGGGAACCAGCAGCTTCGACAATTAATTCCGCAACTGTTACACCATTATCTGGCTAATACGCATTATTATCTACCGCGCAATAAGAAATGCAAGCCATTAACCGGTATCACGCAGCGTTGTAAATAATCTCGGAATTCGCGAGGCATTATAAATGAGCACCTTCGCTTCGATTTGCGAACGAGCGGCGTTCCCCGTTTTATTAACTCGTTGCAATGGCGTAATAATCGCAATATCGCGGATAACAAAGAAATTTAAAGAATTCAGTACAGGATATTTAAATCGCACTTTCGCACTTGCAACGCGTGCGCACAATTCTAGAAGTGCACTTGAAGCTCGCGTCGAAAGCGGTCGTGGCGGCGCTGGGCGGCGGGGCGCGGGAGGTGTGGTGGTACGGGGCGGCGGGCGGCCCGGCGGAGGCTATGCGATGGTGTTATCAGCGCTTACGGTACCGCTCGGACATGCTCGCTGACGCGACGTTTGCATGGCACGACACACGTCACACGCGTCGCACGCCGCACGACACACGACATCCATCAACATCCGCCACACGCTAGATATCGCTCTGATACTCCAGTTCCCCGCCACTTTGTAGTTCCCGACCATGCCGCCACCGCCGCCGCCGCCGACCGCAGCCGGCAACTCTGCTGATGGATGCTTATTGATTTTTGTTAGGAGCTTACGAGCACAAATTGGTGCCATTGAATGGAACCGGTCATAAGGATGGATTTTCTATTAGGATATTAATCCTCTCTCCAGTTTCCAGGCTCACAGATATAAACTCGACGTCGACGTTCGAGGGACGTAAAATATTGAGACTGTAATTGTGTGCACTCACAAATCTAAAATTTTAAACAGAAAGATATACCTAATGTTTCCAGGCGAGGCCTAGTACTCGACTTGAATAAAAAAACTTTTGGTGTCTGTATGTTTGTCTGTTTATCTGTCTGTTTGTTCGCACATCTCCTCCTAAACGGTTAAGCCGATTAGGCTGAAATTTTTTAGGTTCATTATATGTGCCAATAGCTCGCCACACCATTTTTAAATTCCTAGAAGAATTGGCACGAAACTTTAGTGGAAACACAAATACAAATTACAAAATACAATTTTTCTACATCCACTCCTAAACGGTTTGGTTGATCGGGCTGAAATTTTGTAGGTTCATTATATACGGCAACTTTCAACTTCCTAAAAGAACTGGCAAGAAAATTGGCTGAATTTTTTTCTTAAATGGTTAGGCAGATCAGACTGAAATTTTGTAGGTTCATTCTACATGTCACTAGCTCACCACACACCTATTTTCAACTTTAGAAGAACTGGAAAGAAATTTATCTGCAAAATTGCCAACCCCCTTCGCGAAACCGGTTACGACAACACTGGCGTACATCTAACTAGTTATTTTCAGATTATCAGTGTGAAAGAGTAAGTCGAAGTTTTTCTGCTACATCGCAGGCTTTTTCACACACTAAGACAATTCCTGAACTGAGGACTTAGCCAAACGTTTGACGTTTAGTACACCACGCTCCGCAATGTACAACTAAAGAGTTACCTACATTGTCGTTATTTGACGTTAACGTAAGCCTTTTCCGCAAGTATACACTAGAAAATCTAAAATAATATATATTACGCCTAAGTAATAAATAACAATCTTAAAACAAATAATAACATTGTAAACGTTGAGTAAGGAACAAGTGCGTTACGAAGATATCAAAATTCGGAGAGTGGTGGCAGTGGAAGCGTACGAGCAAGACATGAGGCGGGCGGTCCTCGGTGACACGGGCAGTTCCCACAACGCGAGCGACTTCCAGAACATTCCCTCGACCTGTTCCGCCCGGTCGTCGCATAAATTGGATTTTAATTTCATTACCAGCAGCGTTCAGCGAAATTAACGAATTAAAAGTGCATTAATTTCGAGAAGCTACGCATCTTCGGATCGCATTAAAATAGCCGAGGGCCGGCCGATGCCGCGAGCGCCGAGTCGTTCGACCGGGTCAGTGAATATTTTCAAAAGAAAGTTTTATCGAATCCGTACGCTTTCAGCTCATTAACTTTCTTTGAGTCAGGTGGAATCCGAAGTGGTCGCAATCTAGACGTCGCAGTGACTGGCAAGTACAACGACAGTTACGCAATAGGTGCTTCGAAAGAGTTTTTTTTAGAAATATACCGCGTTCTCGTTGCGAACGCAGACAATTACCGTGTATCGTCCGAGAGCCCACCTCCCCGCTACGCGCTCATTAGAAGCTGGAGAAGCTGTCTCGGAACCGGTAACGCTCCAGCTCTAATGACGCACAATTGTCGCTCGGAATCTATCGATCATCGCTGGAATATCGACCGAAAGGTCGGCCGTCGCGCTCCCACGGTGTCGCACGTTGACAAAAAGCGGGCGCGCGTTCCTCTCATTAGGATGCGTCGCGCGCGCACAATACCTACACACGACACGCATCGAGCCCACAGCCAGCCAGCAGCGGTGCACACCGCACTCCCCGACACCGAAGATAAATCTCGGCGCGTATTGTCTCAGCGCACAGTAAAAACGGGAACGAGCCGGCATTCTCGCCGCGGGAAATCTCGAGGAAACTCGAAGCTTTATTGAATCCGTTCGGGGAAAAAATGCCGCACGGCTCGTCACCTGGCATAGTTTTTCGAGCGCTCAAAAAGCGGCACCAGAGTTGCGACGGTAAAAGTCGGAGCTTATCATTATTCAGAGAGCGCGGCGGCGGCGGAGGCGGCTGCGTGGCTGGGGAGCGGCGGGCGGTGAGTACGCTATTAACGTTTTTGCAAAGATTTCAAATTTGCACAGTAAAGGTTCACACCGCTCGAAGATCGGCAGTAAAGATTCATCGATTCGGACCGACGGATTCAGACGACAAAATCTTTACACCTAGACTGACGCGCTCAATATTAAACGAGATTTCAAAGGATGTTATTAAAAATTAACATCTCTACTATAACTATTCCACGAATCTGCTACATCACTGTGACAATTTAAAATAAGAAATGGAACTAATTTAATATACCTGAACGTAGATGGTGAAAACTTTATAGGAAAAGTCAGCCATTTCGCCAGTGAAGACAGCTGCATAAGGCCCTCATTTGGATGAAGATGTATCCGAAAACGAATTGAAAATCGCGCCACGGGCGTGACAATAACTCAGGGGGCGGCATTGCGGTCCGACTCCATACTAAGCTCGGACAATAGGCTGTTAGCGCCGCTACGACGTTGGAGTCCACCAAGAAACCCCCGAGTATCTCTTGCCTGTGGAACCCGCTCTGATTAGCTTTAGTGTAGAAGCGATAGCGAACTGCCCCCGGCAAAAACGAATGCAATCGGATTTCGAAATTTGGATTCCGCCACAGCCGCACGTGCGAATTCTTTCGCGCTGCGCGGTTGCAAAAACGTTTGACAATCAAGACTGTCCTCCTCACATACCTTCCATTCCCATCCATCCAGCTACCCCTGTGGAATTAATACTTGTATGTATTGCATTCCTCAAGTTCGTGGAGGTGCATACGTAGATTAATTCATGGTCACGTACTTTTATAAACTGCCGATTATTTGAGTGATTCAAGGTTTAACTTTAACGCAATAAAGTTCATTCTTCAGTACCCAGGCACATACGGTACAGTTCCCATTGTAATGATATTTCTCTCACTTGTCCGAGATTTTTGTCCCCTGCTCAAACTCCTGTGAACCGTTCGTAATGTAATGAGACAGCTAAAAATGCATTAAACCATCATAAAAATCGCTTCAGTGGTACTCCAGATAAAGGCATTGCATAAAGAAAATCTTAATGCACATGGCATATGAATAAAATAAAATAAGCACTACTGAAATAGCACTGGCGCTGTGGAAGCTCAAACAATATTAAATTGAATAAACAGATAAACCCGCCCACACGTTCAATTTTGAAAAGCCAGTACAGTACTGGACTGCGGCGACGCGACGTACAATTAAACAGAGTCAACGACGATAGGCGGCGCGGGAGGAAGAAGGAGGGAGGGGAGAGGACTGACCCGGCGATAGTGATCTGAGCGACCCGCCGACACCGCCTGGGGCGAATCCTATACACCCCACGAACTCAACAGCCCTAACTCTAGAGTCATAGCAGTCAAAACAGACCTCTAAAGCAAACGGTAAGAGCGCAGTCGCGCACGGACACTCCTCGGGCACTCCTTCTGTTATTATAAAGGTACGTCTCCACAGCTGCCCGTAACTGTATCACGAGCGATCCTGGTCGCGGTGACCTTTCACTGAGAATGCCCGTGTTCTGTATTGCTGTTCCCGGCCTGTTCTGTCGCTGTTGTGTCAGCAGTGTCTGGATCTGGATGTAAGATTCAACACAAATAGTACCTACAATGAATACGTGACGTGTACCTATAAAATATTAGGTTGGAAAAGCGAGCGCCTGCTATTAATATAGTAGAGTATCCGATATCAATTTTCCCACTGTGCAGTTTGTTTTTTTCGTCCCCCAGTTATACAGTTATTATTAACTTCGAAGGCCACATAATTCAGCAAATTGTTATCAACAAAATATTGTTTTTTTATTCAGGCAACCAACAGTTCACAATTTTACAAAAACAATTACTTAATACTAATTTTAGACCAAAACTATTCCATTTACAAAATAATAATTTAGCATGCAGCGAAAATAAAAACAGGCAAAAATTTTAACAAAAAAAAAACAAACAGGAAACCAAAAATAAAAAGTACAACGGTAATTTAGTCAATTGTAATCTATAATTTTAAATCTAATAAATACTGACGATAAGTCACTATAACATCCACCAAACATATAATCTTGTCAATGCTAAAACGCCGTAACCGCATTCTCGGATGTCGTGTGTTCGCTCCGTACTTCCCGCGACTAGGGGGCAACTTTTCTCGGAGGTCTGAGTGCCGTATGTTGTTCTGGTTTGCCGGCGACGGTTTTGACTCCCGGGGTGGCTTCAACAATGTACGGGTTGGTTCGTGACACGCCTGTATTTATGGACTATGCTTTAGTTTAATACAATTTATGTTGTGGCGCTTTATGTCAGTAACTACCTATTAAGGTTCGCGACGATTTACATGCTCTTAATAGCCTCCCATAGAAAATATTGAATATTCGTAATTCGCTATGCATATGGACGAGATTGTATTTATTATGAGATGTAACGACGATACCTCGATGAATCGTAAGGTACAAACATTTCAATTTTTATGTTTACCTGATAATGAAAATTGGCATGTGCCCTAAACTTGAGGTGATTGATAATATCCATGGCACACAGTTTAACGCGTTAACACACCAGTCAAAAACATGTATCAAATATGATAGAGATTTGATATGATCCTGAAAAGCAAAGATTATAAAGGTCAAAATTTAAATAACCATAAATCTTTGGCATTTAGAAAAGAAAATGTCAATGCACGTTCGGTGCAGTCCTAAACCGGCAATTCGACACGACCGATTCAACTACGAGCTGTTTCCCCAGTATTATTCTCTGCATCCATATACATGAACCTATTACCGACGACGCGACGAGCAATTCGAAAGTCATGAATGCATTGGGCTCGATCGGGACATGAACGTCGATCGATATGACCCGAAGTCGGGATTTGTCAACATTCTTTGTGTTCACGATTTTTCACGTTATGCAAGCGCCCACGCTAGATAAAACGGAATCACAATTGTAACGTTTTCCCTCGATCTGTCGGCTCGATAGTGCCGTCAAACGGACTAACGTGATGCGGTATCAAAACTTGGGGCACGGAAAGATCCACTCTCGCGATAGTTGCAGTGAGATGGCGCGGGGACTCCGGTAATGAGGCGGCTCTCTTCTCCCACGGCACCGGAACTTGAGCTCAGCTGACGCTTGTTTTGACTCGGCTTGACAAGAGCCCAGTCGATCACTCTACCTAGGTCACAGTCTAGACTAGACCGACGTCGTTCAAACGAAGACGTGCACAAATTAAATGGCATTGATATTTGCTTTAAGATGCGCACTTGTATACACTCCATTTACGCGATTTCTGTTGATAGACCTCCGTGTCGAGACATTATATACAGCCTTTATTGGCTGAGCAAAGCGAAGCCACTTGCTCAGTACTCACTTGTGCTTGCACTCGACTTCGGTAGAAAAACTTTTGTACCCCTCTGTCTGTTTGTCTTTCCGCACAACTCCTCCTAAACGGTTCGGAAATTTTGTACTGACAGGCTGAATTTTTGTGGTTCATACTACGGTATATACTCGTAGGTATATTAGTACATCCGCCAAACACAATTTTCAACTTCCTAGAAGACCAGACAAGAACTTCGTTGGAAAATTTTCTAAACGGTAAGCCGATCGGACTGAAATTTTGTAGGTTCATTCTATATGCAAAAAACTCACCATACATCAATCAACTTCCTAGAAGAACTAACAAGAAACATAGCTGGAAAATTTTCAATGTTTATTTCTCTTAAATGGTTCGACTGATCGTGCTGGAACTTCGTTTGTTCATTCTACATGTAAATAGTTTGCCCACACTAATTTTCAACTTCCTAAAATAACTGGCAATAAAGTTCACTGACATTTTTTCAACGGCCATCGCAAGTATAGCTAAACTTGTTACGACGAGACTGGCGTACGTATACGAGTATCTTGTGTAAATTTTGTATGGTTATTAAAATCTGCTTGCTAGGCCCCGCCTCCTTTTATTTTCGTATGTTAAGACTAATCTATAAAAGGAAAGAACCCTCAAATATCGAGATTAAATAGTGCTTCATAGTCAAAACCACAACCAATCAGCACCAGTTAAAGTAACAATTTCTGAAACAGCGAGATTGTGGCTCTGCGTGGAAGTGTCCACGGGAAACCCGTCGACGGAAGTCAAATATTTGCGACCAATTCCACATTCGACTGTTCTTTAACCGACCTGTCTGCTTTATTTACTGACGTCATGACCTGTCTGTTTCAAAGAGTTTCTCAAAAAGATAATAAGTACAATCTTCCCCCTTGGGTTTAAGAAAAGAGGGAAAGAAAAACGTTAAAATTAGTAACTTCAAAAAGTCCGAAATGACTTAAGCATTTCCTTAGTACTCATGAGAGTGAGTCTCTTAACTTTAAAGTGATATAGTTTGGTATTGAGCTAATAAAATTATATTCTAATACGAATTCAAACCAAGAGTCCAAGGAGTTGAAGAGTACGCACTCAGGTATTAAATTGGAGTCACAATTTCTAGATCAGTTCTAACGCGTGAATCCGCCTCACATTGTGTAATTACTGTGACAGAACAATATGGCACCAGCGACAGGACAAAAACAAAGCCGAAGCAGCAACTTGTTAACAGATTTTATTATTGCGCTACAACTGAATGTGCGCTTCCTATCTTGATAAAGCCGCACGCGGCTTCGATGCTCGCGTCATATTCTGCGGGGTTGTTTCGCCGGCTTATTGTTTTTATTACCGTTCTGTTTGTGCTCTTGTTCTTCTGCTTGATCATGCTTTTGGTCTGTTCTTCTGCTTACAGACAATGTAAACCACTGTGATATGGAGTAGTTAGAAATTATTTACTTAGATTGGTAAATATTTACGCATTTTTTTAGTATATTTTTTTTGTATCGTACGTACATACATAAATACCACCAGGCCTCTTTCCCGCAGGGGTAGGTAGATAAAATTTAACACGTTGCTGCTCCTTCGCCTTCCATCGCTTCATACATGCGCGCCTATTACGATTGCTGCTAAGTTACCCTTTCCGTAAAAGTTTACCTATTGGGTCTTGGGAGGTTCGCCTAGGACGGCCCAGTTCGACCTTTCCTTCACATTCGCTTCATATATTTGTTTCTTCCTTGTCTCACCATCCATTCTCTCCATGTGCCCAAACCATCTAAGCATACATTTTTTAATCTTTGTCGCTATGTCTCCTTTCAATCCACTTCTTCTCGTACACATGTATTCTTCACTCTACGAGTATCTTCCAAAGATACATATTCTTCTCATTGTCCGCATTTAAACTGCATTTATGCTACTTTCATAACCGTTCCGAAATTTTTTGAATCGTGGAAGGCTTATATATATTTCTAATGGCATATTTCTGTGAACCGAGATTAGGATTTAAGTTAATTTGGTGGCATGACGAATACTGCGTCAGACTACATTGAACTGTATATAATATAAAATATAATGTTTCTCCAATATAGTCGCACATAACCGTTTCAACTATTCTAACAACACAGGAGAGTTAGCCCTACCACCTAGTATGTTAAGGAAAGGGCTCCTTTCTTTTACTCGAAAGATTTTACATATTTGCTTAAGGATGCGTACACGCGTATACACTCCACTTACGCGATTTCTGTTGGTAGATGGCCGTGTCGCGATATTATACAGCCCTTATTGGCCTTACTCGACTAGGATCCAAAAACTTTGGTGTCTCTCTGTTTATTTGTTCGCACAACTCCTCCTGAACGGTTAAGCCAATCGATCTGAAATTTTGTAGTTTCATAGCTCGCGACACGCCAATTCTCAACTTCCTAGTAGAAAAAGTACTCCTCCTAAACGGCTCGGCCGATCGAACTGAAATTTTGTAGATTGATTCCACATGTCAATAGCTCGCCACACAACTCAACTTCCTAGGCGTAGACCTGGCAAGAAACTTCAGGCCAAATGGCGGGGATTGGCGGAACTGGCGGAGCATATATCAACTTTGTTATAATTACAATATTGGTAATACATTTATGATAAAACTTGATACATATCATAAAGCGCAGCCAGCTCATGATTACCTGTATGCAGAGTAGCAACACCGTGCATGTGTTAATTGTATGTAAATATGTATATCACCGGAGTGACACGTTTGTCAACCGAGGAACTAAATTGTCGCAGCGGTTAATTGTTATTGCTCGTATTTATCACTGTAACGACAAGAGCGATTAATAAGATACAAATTTTATTTCTAACCAAGTGGCACGTGCGAGCGGGACGCCACTAGTTGTTATAAGGAAGGTGAAAGAGACGATGTCAGTACACAAATTGCGTACGGTGGCGTGGGCGGACGCGAGGTAAACAGAGGGCGGAATACCTGCCGACGGGGAAAAGACGGTAGCTGTGTTTACTCACCGCGAGTCTGTTCAATAGTGTACACTTACATTAAGCACAATTTTATTGAAAATGGTATTGATGAAATCCGAAGATTTTTGTGAATGATGACTTGAGATTGTATCACTGAGAAAAATACTTAGTTCAAATGTGAGCCTACGAAACAGCTTTGTTAAAGTAACAAAGTGTATGGCTGCAATAACAAACGGTTGGTTGAACCAACAGGAATAAGTGATAAAAATAAACATACATTTTGTCAATTTAACAAAGCTATGTGGTAGGTTCACATGAAACCAATACTTTAGTAATTATTTTAAAGAAGTATTTTTCTCGGTGTAGGAACGCGCGTAAACACCTAAGGAGGTTCAATCTGGGTAAGATTTTCACAGATAACCGAGAGTGACCTCGAGAGTAAGTATGAATTCAGGTCAAGTCCAAAACTTAAAATGCTGAGAAATGAAACCCGTCGCGTGTGCATATGCGGTTCGAATCTAAAATTCGCATTGTTATTGTATAGGTTAACTCGCGGTATTTTCTTTCACCGGAGTGCAATATCATTTTGCACACTTTTAAGCAAGATTTTTAAATCTGAAAATAGCTGCAGACACCAAGTTATGAACTCACGACCTCTCGATAAATGGGAGCCCGCTCACAAACCCGGCTACGCCGCAACCCTCAGATCTTGCTTACGATTGGTAACATTGGATCATAGCTTACTGTCAGCAAATCGGTTGCATTCGTCTATCTAGTAATACGTATACTAGTAGTCATTGTCCAGTGTCTAGTTCTGCAACTCATGTCCGTGTCACTGTCCAACGTGGCCTCATCCATGTATGCAGGAGACGGCTTCTGACGGAACGTACAAAATGTAAAAATACAGCTAGAGCACTGTGGGTGGTCGCCGAGCGATGCGTGCGCGCCGGCGGTTTGTAAAGCAGCTCGCGCTGCACGGTGCCTAACTCATATTGTCGCGAGAGAAGCTAACGTATTTTATTGTCGTACAATTGATATTAATTTCATCGATGCTATCGCGCCAACTAACACCGGTAGGCCGCGCTCTTTGTCACTCTCCGGCGTTAACTATTGTCTGCGTTGTGCGTGCGTCGCGAGACAATGGGAGATTGAGGACGGTAAGCGCTAGTCATTTGTTACCGGGGGCGATAGCGAAAGTTGATTGAAACGTCCGATCTAAATGAGCGCCGCGAACACAGCTCGAGTGGGTTTTTCAGTCGTGCAACAATGCAAATGACAAATTACGCTTGAATTATAGCTCGCTACCAACGCGGCTTCTTATTAGTTTTGTAACAACATGAATCACGCTTTCGATCAGAATTAGTCATAGCGGTTCACGGCTAGAGGCGCATCTCTTTAGATAGTCTTTTCGATGGATAATATAGAAACTATTTTATTGATTTCTATATGGCATTCATTATACTTGGTATTTTACTGTTACGAGTGTTTTAATTTGTTTTAATAATTATATATTACGTTATATATTGCGTTCTCTTAGATAAAATAAACGGTTTCATTAACTTAAGAGAATAATATAAACTTTATTAGTTTTTATGCGCGACATATGCCGTACGCAAGACTATCGCAGAGGTGTAGTCCGACGGCGCACAAGACCATTATAAAATTTACGTGGACTGCTAATACCATGTCGGTCGCTAGGTGCAACTTCATATTTTGTTTGAAGGACATCAGACTATATGTACTCGTACACTGAAAAAATACTTGTTTAAAACAACTAAGGTTATTAATAAAGGAGTTGATTGAACCAGTTGAACCAACAATAATTTTGATAAACACAACCATACTCTTGGACAATTTAACAAATATTTCAGTGTACATTGGCGGAAAAGATGTATGAAGAAAGGAGCACATTCCACAGGTGGGAAGCCTGTAACTAAAGGATGTACAGGGGAGTGAGATGCATTCCCATCCTGTTGCAGTTGCAGTCCAGTGATGGTATGGATGGAGGCACCACGCGTTTTATTTCTCAGAAAGCAAATATTGTGTTAACACACCTTTGAGTGAACTCTACGTCACCTCACCCCATCTCTATTGACTATTTGTTCCGTTACGTACGAAATTAAACAAGCAATTTAACCGGCAGCTACTTTTCCAATTACCTCCAGTTAACAGCCGCTAACTATCCGTCAAATAGTTAAATTTCCCGGCGCGCTGGCGAGGCGCGAAACGTGTCGGTCGCCTCGCCATTGGTCGGTGGGACGCGGCTCGTTGCGCCCGCGCTGATGCGTACTGCAAACACGAGTAGGTGAGGCGTGGGCGTGTCATGGGAAACAGTCGAGTGGGCTGCCATGTTTGTTGTGGCTACCGAATTACATGCCGGCGTCTTACATTACGAAATGGCGTGTGTGACGTGCCGTGCCGTGCCGTGCGAGTCTGTCAAGAGTACTCAAGAGTAGGCGCTATAGAAACTGTTGATCCATGATTCATTTTGTTTTCCGATTATATTACTTAGGAAAGATATTTAGCTTTTTCTCCGGTGAAGGAAAACACCGCGATGAAACCCTTCCCCTCACTTAACTCAGTGGTTTACCCGCCCTGGTCCTTACCATCGCATTGAATGCGTGAAGGTTGAAACGGCTATGCAAATAGTACGTGTTTTCCGTCTAGTTCAGTGTAGACGGACTGAATAAAGGGAAGTACCCTGTCATGGCATTTTATCCGTCAGGATTGAGGTGACTTAGGCTCACATCACATTATGGACACTTAAAACTATATCTCACACACCCACACCACATCCACACCACATCACGTTACTTACACACAACATCACGCACACATACCACACACCCTATCTTCTCACACCATATCACACACTACTCCAAATAGGTATAATACATTGTTTTATTTTCTTGTATAACTTTTGTGAAATGCTTTGTCTTCGATGCCACGGCCGCTATGGCTATTGTCGGATGCAAACACTGGTGTTCGTATAATTATTTTGAAATAAATAAAATTTGTTATTTTACTTTACACGATTGTGTGAGTCAATCATGATGGGATAATAGACAAAATAAGAAAAAGGTAATGTGTAGTCTGTTGAGGTGAAATTTTAATCAATGCCGAAACGAAAGACATACATACATATTTTTTTACCAAAGGCCTTTGTCATCCATAGATTACCATTTATCAATCATCATAAAATCAGTACATTTCCATTACTGTTTTACATTTTGAATATTTAAGGTTTGCGTAGAGATTACATAATTTATTGTGCACTTACTCGACTAGTGTCAGAAAACTTTTTCCGAACTTTGCTTTTTTTCCGAGCTACCTACTCCTCCTAAATGGTTTGACCAGTCGGGCTTTGTAGGTTCATTCAATGCGTCAATAACTCGCCACACCACATTTCAATTTCCAAGAAGAAGAACTGGCCAGAAACTTCGTCCACTTATTCTAGGTTAATAGTTTATTGCGTCAGTGTGCGAGTGTCAGATTGACCGAGCGGGCAAGAGCACGCCTCTCAAGCGGGAGGTGCGGGTTCGATACCCACTGGGAGCACAATATTTATAACTTTAGAATTTATGCTAAATAGCCGCTGACACTCCGGTGAAGGAAAACATCATGAGGAAACCCAAGCCCAAGTCGGTTGTTCACCGTGGAAGTGTATGACTAAAATTCTGTCATATCATGCAATTGAGACAGGCTTGTACCCAGCAGTGGAGCGAATAAAATGTTTGCAAACAACAACAGCAGTTTATTGTATGTCATATTTTATTCGGTGGTGCAGTACCTCATTCGCCCTGTGCTCGTAGTTTCAACATAGAACTAATGCATTAACCCTCATCAAAATATATCAAGAGACGCGACCATAATAGAAGGACTGCAAACACCGCAGATTGCCGGAATAGTGTAGTCACTTTAGACGTTGATATGTAAAAAATCATAACAGCGATTACATTGTATGTCTATAGTGCAATATAAATTTACACAAATCTACAAAAAAATATTAGATTTTGTTTTTGTTTTATTAACTTAATTAAAATTATTATAAATAACATTTTGTATATTTCTTATATAACACGGTTGGCACCAGTTCCGAAAGTCAGTACAAAAGAATTACGTTATTTTGACAAGAAATAAGGCAAAAAGTGACTACTTATAAAAATAAATTTCATAATTGTTGGTAGATTGATCTACTTTAACATTGCTTATAGATTATATTATCGATAAAAAATTAAATCGCTGTTATGATTTTTTGCATGGTCGCCATATTTAACACGGTAAGTTGACTGGAGTAGAACTGACCGAGAAGCCTGTTACAAGACGTGGCGTTCACCTACCTTGTGATATGTAATAAGTACACAGGTAGGTGTGCCTGGAATAAAAGCGTAGCCAAAATGATAATCAAACACTGTCACAGCACTATCAAAAACTTTCTTCGAAAATTGATAGTCTACTACACCAATTACTAATAAAAGTTACAGATTGTCCGAGCGGGCAAGAGCACGCCTCTCAAGTGGGAGGTGCGGGTTCGATCCCCACTGGGAGTACAATATTTATTACTTTAGAATTTGTGCTAAAATGCCTGCTGACACTCCGGGGAAGGAAAACACCGTGAGGAAACCCACTTCCAAGCCGGTTGGTCACCATGGAAGTGTATGACTAAAATCCTCTCATATCATGTAAAGGAGAGAGGCCTGTACCCAGCAGTGGGGCGATTAAATGGCTGCAAAATAAAGGAAAGAAAAAGATAAGTGTTTTGAAAATGATTCAATTTTGATCACATCGAAAGTCTTACAAGAAACCTTGTTCAGTTTGATTTGCACAATGAAAGTTTAACACTGTGTAATGTGTGAGTGTGTGCATAACGCTGTGTCTTACTCCCACGTGAGCGTTGAGAGACGAAAGCAAGAGTCCATGTTCACTTCATTCCATGTTTAAAATGCAGCTCGTTACCTACTCGAGCATAGCTTCAGTTTAAACAGCTTTTATGAGAGACTTTTTTAATATCCTTTTATTTTGTTAAACACTTTGCAATCCTCGGGATTGAACATTTCTGCGCTTCTGCTCTGGAATCTCAATAGGTCCAGTGAGCACTTTGTACGCCGCGCCGGTTCCGTAGAGGAACACCTATCATGAACTACATTTTATGTTCTGAAGTTTTTCTCTATGGAAACTGACACGGATGGCTAAATCATCCCACTCACTGCACCAGGTTCGAACCTAATGCCAGCATAATACACCTTCGTAAATTAGGTAGGTGCCACGTCAGCGCTTGCCCCTAATCGAGCCGGCTACACTAAACTAGACGGAAAATAGGAACTATTTTTCATAACCAACCTTCGTTCAGTGCGATGGTACCAATCCTAGCAGGTTAAACCCTACCACCTATTAACCTACAGTTTTATGTGTAATCCGAAACAAGGCCAGCCACAATGATATGACGGTCAACTATACATTAAAAACCTCGCCCGTGGTTGAATAACTTCGATAGCGAATATCGATGCGTCGCCCCACCGAGCTATTGTCATTGTTTATTATAAATTTATGGGTTGTTCAATATAAATTTATGGGTTGTTTATTATAAACTTATGGGTTGCCGAGTAGCCTAGTTGGTGAGCGCTTGCCTCTTACTCAAGAGGTCGTGGGTTTGATACCGCACAATTTTTAAGGATTTTAAAATCTCGGTTAAAATTTGTGTGTAGTATATAAAAGGTTGACTGGAAGAGATTGCTTCCGGCAACAAGTTCGTCTTCTGATAAGCAGAAAAATCTATACTTACTTACTTTCTAAATTTAATTGGAAAATTGCAACAAAAAATAACTGTACAACGTTATTTAGGAAGCGGGACTCGAACCCGCAACCTTGAGTATATCTTTTATGCTCTTCTAATTATTAAGCTATCTGGACTAAGCGTCATTTTGCGAAATTTCACTACACATTGTCATCGTTTGTGACGATTCCGCTTATGGATGACGTTTCTTGAATTTTTTAGAACGGATCCCATCAATTTAAATCTGAATTTATGAAATCGTATTTTTCAACCATAATATTGGAGGGATAGAGATGATCCGGACCACGGATTGAGAACTGTCGCACGTGACAAATCATAGGTAGGGTTTAACCCGCCCGGGTTGGTATCACCGCACTGAATGAAACGTCTGTCGAAACGGCTATGTAAATAGTTCGTGTTTTCCGACCAGTTCAGTGTAGCCGGC
>WYDE02168518.1:0-10974 GCA_009867175.2 Adela reaumurella | reverse complement strand
CCCCCTTGCACATCCCAGATTCTTTCTTCCGTAATATTGACTACCCTTTCAATAAGTACTTTAGCATACAATTTACCTAATTTATAATTTGTTGGCATTAAACTATTTTTTTAAATGTATCTTTGACATTTTTTCATACGGGTAGTCGTCGCTTATTTATTTAGTTAATAGTAGAATATAAGGAACATCGGATAGCTATTCGGTTTTACAAAACTAATTATGATATGTTTACTGGATATTCAGGAATAAAATTTTTTAATAATCAGTGCTGATCATCACTTACATAAGTATGTAAAGTCAATAAATATTCACAAAATAAAGAAAATTTCAGTGTGTCTTCTATTTCTTCTGAATTTTTTTTGCAGCCATTTTTTTCGCCCCACTGCTGGGTACAGGCCTCTCTCATTTACGTGATATGAGAGAATTTTAGTCATACACTTCCTCGGTGACCAACCGGCTTGGAAGTGGGTTTTATCTCGATGTTTTCCTCCACCGGAGTGTGAGCGGCCATTTAGCACATACTCTATTCTTTTACATTATTATATCTATTAGGTACAACGTTTAATATTGAAAAAAAATTAAAAATGAAAAAAAAATATTTATTCAGGCAGATTTACATAAAATTAACGTAATATTAAATTTACATATAATAACTACAATAATTTAACATGCCTGGAAAGGCCAAGGCGCAGCTATAATTATATTGGTGGTTTGTCCGAAGAGAAGCGTAATTAACTAATGTAGTCTCATCTCCAGTTTACCGGGCTCTATGCACTAATATTTACAGTTTTTTTTTACGGCTGTTGTGACTCTGTGGTGCGCACCTCGTTCCTTCATTCTATCTTTAGTGCCGGGCGAACGCACACGCACCTCCGATAAGAAAATGCCGAAACGACGCCATCATCGCGACAACGAAGTGATCCAAGCGAAAATACGGAAGCTCGAAAGAAATCTCGCGCGCAGCCATCGACGTGAATGCACTGCACGAGCCCGCAACCGTGACACGACGCCAGCGAGTTCCCGTGACGGCTCGTCAGATCGCGACGGCTCGCGCCGCCGCCGAGTCACGCGCTCAAGATCCGCCGAAACATATTCACGGAGCGACTACAATGAAGGTTAGTACCTATATACTCGCCCCTACACCGATGTCATTGTTATTACTTATTTCCTATTGCTACATCGTACCGCAGCATGGCCGCTCGCGCCTAACATCGCAAAGAAAAATGGCGGTACTTGTGAAAAAACTTATTTTAGAAAAAATGCCGCGATCGGGCCCCGCGACAACGCTGCACCTAAAGATGAAATCTTTGGCTGCACCTCTAAGGGCTAGTCCGAGAGGCTAGACAAAGAGAATAAATACCGGGGGTTAGCGCGAGACGCTAAACGAAGGTGATTCGGCCGGGGGTTAGTCTGAGAGGCTAAACGATGGCAAAGATATTTCCGGATAAAAATATTAACCGCCAACACCGTCTATTGCAGACGAAGCCGACGGAGACCACACTGTTGCTGCCACGGTTGAATCGACCGTCACCATCGCTTCGGTAGAACGCACCGCCCCTGCACCGACCGCAACCGCTTCCATAGCCGACCACTCGCTCGACATATAGGGCGCAGAGATCGTCACGACCGCAGACGAAGCACCAATACCATTGGACATCATCGCGGCCCTTGGGGACGGCGCAGAAGAGGCTCCAAATTCGGGACAAATATTAACGAGGAAGTGGGTAAGCGCTGGACAGCTATACTGAAGACTGGCTTACCAAAAGAGACCAAAGAAAAGCTGCTGAAGCATTATCTAGTACCTGCAAATTGAACGCTTTTAAAAGCACCAAAACTAAACCCTGAGATCTCGCTGACAGTGAACGAGGCCTCAAAAGCCAGAGACAAAAAGATCAAAGCAGAACAAGGCCAGCTGGGCCTGGGCTTAGCAGCATCGGTGAGACGCTTACTTTTCTCATATCCTCCTATTTTCGTCCAGATTACCCTGAATTGAGGAATAAAATTTGCATCTGGAAACGAAAATAACGGTGATTTCCATTACCATAAACAAAGGACCTATTCAGGTAAACTTTTCGCGGTTCCGGCGGTCGCCCGGTGCTGCAGTCTTCCATCATCTCTCTCTTAGAGCAGACGCTTACTTCCTACAAAATGTCGATACCTCACGCACGTTAGTGTCACGTCTTTGATAGCTAGGGCAGTCCGATAGTGGGTAGTCGTACGTTCCGAAACAAGCTTTTATTTATATTTATACCTTCCTGAAAATTCACAAGTTGAGTCAGGCGCGAGTGCTATATAATTTGTCGGCGATCGAGGCCTTGAGAGAAAGAATTCGCTCGGGCAACTTCCTGCGAACCCACGGCAGGAGGCGATTTGCATGACGGCGCGGCGGCGCTAGCAGCTTTGGGGAGTACGCTGCGTTCGACCTCACCGAGCGCGCGACTTTGCTGACCAGCGAGTCTGCATGGTGGATGTACAGTCATCATCCGGGTGAGTCGTACACATGGGCAGCGTTCTGTCTTTGGAGTAATGAAAGATGGTAGGTGATAGCATATGCGTGTTTAGGTAGTGGCAAACATTTTTGTAAAGTAGACTAAGAAGACGTTGAAAAAATGTAAATATCTATGACAAATCTAAGTTCATTGTACTGCATATGGATGATAAATAAACAATAAATAACCATTTTACCAGCAAGAAAAAGACATATATTTCAATATGTGAATGCAGTATGTTGCTCCTGCTTACTGGTTGGGCCCGATTCTGGGTACTGACTTTTCGGGAAGGCTTACTACTTCCTCCCCATAGGAAAAGGATAAAGAGAGTCTAAGGAATTTATCAAGAGTTTGAGACGTAGTCGACTTTGAATTCGACAATGCTGACTTGTAATAGCTTTTAGATGAAGACCTTGGCGTTCCATTGATTGCTAATTGCACAACAGAAGTCGTAGAATTATGCATGAAAACGCTATGTATAGAGCGAACTTGCTTAGAAAGTTCCACCATTAAACCGCTCATTGTACACAGCTGTGCACACCCCCATAACTTTACACGTATTTGGATTTGCTTCAGTGTTTTTATAAGACTTTTATTTCATCCCTTTCAATATAGTAAACAGCAATGAAACCAAAAATATAAATTTTATTTTTATTTTTGGCGTTAATGGGTTAAATAACGTCAATCTCAACAATCAAACTCAACCAAGATAAGACCTAACCATCCAAGAACTAAATCAGGAGATAGAACGAACGCTCCAATATTCGCAAATAGTAGGGGAAAGGGTCTGAGATGGCACAGTAAGTTGTAATTGCGCAATATGAAGTACAGTGGCGCCACCATCGATGCTTATAGCGCCCTTCACACGTACGCTTCGGAGCCGCCGGACCTCACTGGATTCTTAGACATTTACAGGACGCATACTTCGTTATGGAAAATTAAATCCAAAGAATATACAAACCGGAACTTAAGGAACAACGCATACGACGATATAGTGAAATATTGCAAAAAACTTGATTTCGACAGTGCGAACCGCGATTTTGTGTCCAAAAAAATGCGGATCCTGCGTGGCGCATTTCGCAAAGAAATAAAAAAAGCTACTACCCTTCGGCGTCGAGCTGAAAAAGGAGAAACGTCTAAAGGTTATTTAGGTGGACATAGAACAACATTTACAAAACAAATCGAACGAGAAATCGTTGAACACTTAGAAGAGCTGGAGGTACGCTTATTTGGAAAGACAACAACTGAGTTAAGAAAACTTGCCTACCAAATTGTTGAGGCCAAAGGCATTCCCCATAGGTTTTCTTCAGAAGACGAAATAGCAAGCGTGGACTGGTTGAGAGGCTTTAGAAAAACAGCCCGTTGATATTACTTCGGATTCCGGAAGCTACCTCGGCAGCGCGAGCGCGGAGTTTCAACAAAGTCCAGGTGGAAGCATTTTTCGAATCATTGAGTGGCTTAATGGGAGAGAATAACTTTTAACCCCAGCCGATGTGGAATGTTGATGAATCTGGATTTAGTTCAGTTCCGTCACAAAACCCGAAAGTCTTTGCGACCAAGGGCAGAAAACAAGTTGGAATATTAACGAGCGCTGAAAGAGGTCAACACTACACAACTGTTTGCTGCGTTAATGCCTTGGGAAGTTTAATACCTCCAGAATTTTTTCCAATTTCTAAAATAGAAAGTAATGACAATCACAATGTGAAGGTGCATCTAGCCGGCCCACACGGATTCGCAGCTTCCGTAAATACAAGAATACCCTTGGGCGCCGTAAGACTACACCCCTGCGTTAGTCTCACGCTTTGCATAAAAAATAACGGTAGGGCCAGCCAGACTAACTTTCTCGTATATTATCTCGTATAGCATCGTATATATCGTGGTATATTTTGAATGTTTATAATTTTTAACCGACTACGGCAAAGCAAAAGGAAGGGTTATTTTACAGATTCAAAATTCCTAGAATCTGGAACTGAAGACATATTATAAGTCGCAACTATGGTACTTCTCATTGATGACATTTTTAACTGATCACGAACAACCAACATATTGATAATATAGAAGAACAAGAGACAACCCAAGATTCAAATACGCAGCGAGATAATGATAATGAGACTGCTAATGCTAATGAAGAAATGGTAAGATTCTTGAATGTTTTAAAGGTTCCGTTTGACATCCGTCTGTCTGCCGTGTTTTTTACTTTTGCCAAGTCACTCTTCCTTGGTTGCTAATATAAGAAATATAGCGATCTTGGTTTTCCATTGCAAACAAAGGCGGAAGACCACGATTTATATTTTGTAATTCGATGAGTTCAGGTACATTTTCGTCATACCTACACTCGGCAGTGGATCGGATTTAGCCAGTACGCTTATCAATACTATCAACAGACTGTGGTGTTATGAAATATTTGTTTCGGCATCACAAAAAATTATGCAATGCACAAATAGCTAAAAATATTTTGTTTATGTTTTCCATCTTCATATTCATTGGTGATTTAGTATTCTAAATCTAGTATTCATAATGCCAAACGAATTTTCTACAACATTACGCGTTTTGGAATGGCGAGAATTATATCTTTCATTTATAATAACACTTTCATTTTGATTGACGCGTTTTTAAGATATGTTCATGTGCGGGAAATGCATCGTCGGCTAAGAAAACAAAATTCATTTTTTCTACATTCACGGTTAGGAATACGAAGCTTGTTATTTGTTAACATCCGCCAAAATTAAGTATATTTAAATACTCCGCCATCTGAATTCCTTCCATTTTTTCCTACATCTGCGAATAGAAATTCATAATTGGCGTTCACTATAGCCATAAGAACTACATTGTAAATCTTTCGTCAATTGCAATCCGCGAGCGCCTCGAAAAGGAAGGATTCGCTCCATTGACTTAAGACATTTCAGCATTGCCGACATTAGTTACCTCGTTAGTTACTCCTGATGACTCGATCCAGGTTTCCATGGTTACTCCATGCATTTTAGATATATAATCATAGTTACGTATTACATGTATTGTCAGGCATACTATAAACTTTATATCAAAAGTGATAAGCTAGTATAATTTAGCTGGACGTCCTATATCACTGCACAGAGGAATCATCTGAAAGTTTTTACAGCGGAATTTGAGACAAATTCGAAATCTCTTTCTGTCATGTTGACACAGACCTTGGAGTAAGAAAGACTTCTGTCTTTGTGTAAAGCGCATGTCACTAATTTTTATGATTTATATGTCAAGAGATAACTTGTAACTATGGGTATGTATTTTATTTTATTTTGTATAATGTGTATATATTTATATAGCATTATGTCTATGTATTAGAAAAGTGTGTATGCCATGTGTATATATTTTTATATAATTTATTATTTTATTACCTATTCCATTTTTATTCTGAATCTCTAAAAGCTTTTTTCTGAGTAACTTGCACTACCCTTTCTCCATTTCTATTCTTAAGCCCTTATCACCCAAAGGTTGGCTGTACGAGATTGCTTTTTAGTAATAATCCCGCCTTTGTACATTTCTTATGTCTTTGTAATGTGTTTTTTACTTCGTCCTATGTGTGCAATAAACAATTTTCAGTCATTCATTCATTCATGAGTAGACCGGACGGCATCACGCTGCTGCCCTGGTCGCAAGGAAGGGCTTTGATATGGGACGCCACGCGAACTAACACTCTTGCACCCAGCCACCTAGAGGCCTCTTCACGCACCGCTGGTACAGCCGCAGCGAAGGCCGAGGCACTGAACCAATCAAGATATACATGTTTGAAAACTCAGTTTGAATTCGTTTCCTTCGCTGTGGAGACACTTGGTGTGTGGAGCTCTGATGCTCTGAAATTCGCTAGGCAACTAGGAAAAATGCTCATTGAGAGCACCGGCGACCGGCGGGCAGCAGCGTTCTTTCGCCAGCACATTTTTATCGCCATTCAGCGGGGGAACGCCGCGTCTGTCTTGGGGACGATGCCTTTGTCCCCAGATGACGATCTTTTCTTTTGTAGTTAGTTTACTGTAAATATTAATTGTTCTTGTTTATTTTCTGTAAATGTTTTCTTATATTGAATAAAATCCTAATACAAAAAAATAAAAACGTAAAATAAGTATATCTACATGTACCTACCTGCACTTTCCTGCCATATTAATAGAACCTAGTTTTTTATTAATTTGGTTCTCAAAACGCTGGAATTCCTTATGTAAAAAATATGCTTATAAATGCAGTGAAAAAATATCAGGGGAAGCAAAGGACCCTATTTTTAATAGATTTTGGAAACTTTGTGAAGAGAATGGAAACCATGACCAAAAAAGACAATACATTTCAGTTCACATTTCTATTGTAGAACCCAATAGACGACGAGCAAAGAATAACTCTAGAAAACAGAAAGTCTTCTCGTACAATATCACATATAACAATGCTCGTATACGTGTGTGCCGATGATTCTTTCTTGCAGTCCATGCCATTTCTGAGAAGTTAATTAGAATTTCCTTAAAAAGGAGAGCTAAGAACACTGGAATAGTACAACCAGATTTTCGAGGACGACAGCCATCGAAAATTAAAACATCCTCTGAAGACGAGAATTTTGCTAAAGTACCAGCAGTTGAATCACATTATTGTAGGAAGTCACTAACCAAAATAATACTTACCCGCAAACCTAAACATGAACAAAATGTATCAGCTTTACAAAGAAAAATGTGCTGAGATTAACAAAAAAGTATTGAATATTTCAGTTTACAAGAAATACTTTTACTCGTAAAGCTTTGACAAACCACGAAAATATACATGCAACACATGCCAAAGAAACTGAAGCTTCACGGCAGAAGAACAGTTTCTAGAGGTCGAGGAATATAATAATCACCTGAAACGCAAAGACAGAGTACGTGAAGTTAAACATGAATCCGTTGTTAAAGGTAATGAAAATCATCACCACTGCGTTTTCAATTTTGATATGCAGGCAGTACTAGAGTTCCCTAAAGGGAAAGTATCAGCTATAAAAGGAAGCTAGCAACATACAATTTGACCATCTATGCTATCGTATATCATCAGGTAACGTGCAACCGCTGGACAGAAATAGAAGGCAATAGGGGGTCTACCGAAGTTGCAACCTGTGTATATAATTACATAAAGAAATGTGTTAACAGCAAATACTTCTTGTTAATGACCGGCAGCTGTGGTGGGCAAAACCGTAACCAATTCTTCGCGATTACCTGCATACATGCTGTAAGAAATATTAATCACATTGAAACATCGACCATGTCTTTTACGAATCCGGAAATTCTCAACATGAAGGAGACTCTATGCACTCAACTATAGAGTGTGCGGCAAACAATATTAGTGTGAGTGCTCCAGCAGACAGCAGAGTGGAACGGAAGGTATTATGACAAATGGCAAGGAAGAATCCTTCGCCATATGATGTCACTGAATACAGTTTTTTATTTTTTTTATGGAAAATATTCCTTCGGCATATGATGTCACAACTACAGACGATCCAATGCCTTTATGCATCACTGAACATGCTGACGAAGAAACGCTAACGTCTAGAGTTGTAGAAAAGACCCCAACCAACTAGCATCTCGCATCACTGAACAGTATACAAACAACGGTGATAAACCATCCATCAGCGTTACCAACTTTACACCAAGTTATGATAATCCATCGTCCTCCGACATCATCGAAAAGGCTAACAATGATCCACCGCCCCTCAACATCGCTTAACAGACATCAATTTACATTAGTTCAGTTTCCTCTAGCTTCAAGCAACAGACATCAGGTAACATTGATCTACCGTCATCCAGCATCAGCGAAATGACAATAGACGAAATCCACCGTTTTAAGGCATTGGCGAACGAATGCCAACCATTGATGACCGACCGTTCTCCATCATCTTCAAAAAGCCATCAACTAACATTATCCACCATCATCCAGTATCACTGAATATATGTACACCAGGTAACGTTGATACCGTCATTCGGCATCAGCGAAAAGGGAATAGACAAAAATACACCGTCTTACGGCACTGGCGAATGAATGCCAACCATTAATGATCAACCATCCTCCATCATCCCCAAACAATCATCAACTAACAATGATCCACCAACATTCAGTATCACTGAATATACATCAGGTAACGTTGATTTACAGTCCTCCAACATCATAGAAAAGGGCACTAACCAACGTTGATCCACTCTCCTATCGTACCCGATCTGACACCAATTAATGATAATAAATTTTGCTCCACATCGCCATTAACACACCGATCAATGATGATCCACGGTTCTCCAGTACCATCGAACCAACGTTGATCAATAACCAAAGATGATCCATTGTGCTTCGGCATTACCGATAATGAACCAACGAATGCTGATCCACCGTCCTCTAGCACCATCGAACAAACACAAAACAATGATGATACACTCTTCTAGTATTACTAATAGGATACCAAACAATAATGATCCACAGTTCTGCAGCATTACGGAGCAGGGACCAAACAGTGATAATCCACAAAACCTCAGTCACTACTAAACAGATGCAAAGCAAATATATGCACCGTCCTATTATAGAGTTACCAAAATACTCCCACGGCTTCCCACGCTCGCACCTGTGGGATAGCTCAGCCAAATATCAACTTGCGCCGTTGGACTCGATACAGCGTCGAGCCGTGAGACTAGTGGACGACCCTGGAGTGTCTAGCACCACTGCAACTTCGTAGGGATGTCGGCTCCCTAAGTGTGCTCTATCGTTTATTCCACGGGGAGTGCTCGGAGGAGCTGTTTAACGCGATCCCGCCGTCCGTTTTCCACATCCGCACTATGCGTACTAGGCAGGGATTACATCCCTACACGATGGATCTACCGCGGATGCGTAAGAATCGGTCCTGTAGATCTTTCATATACAGAACCGGTAAACTCTGGAACGCCCTCCCTGCCCACATATTTCCCTCCATGTAAAGTCTTGAGTCCTTCAAGAGGGGCGTGAACAGGCACCTGTCAGGCCAGTATGGCATTCGCAACCCCCGCTAAAACTGAATGTTCGTGGACGTCGTTAGTCCCCTTCTGGGCGGCTCGGCGCCATTTAATTTTGCCGCACTCTAAATTTAAAAATAATACTCATGTGACCGGACAGCGCGAGGTGAAAGAGATAATTGTATTATTGTATTGTTCATCTCATATTGCATATCACGGCCGGCGCGGCGGAGGCGCGGCGCGTGGAGCCTCTCTCTCTCTGTACCCCAGCACTTGCAAATTGGCGGGAAAACCATGCACAGATATGAAGCTATGCGTGTATACATAGCCAAAATTCATCGGGGGATATGAAAAAAATAAGTTCGTGAAAAACGCATTTCAATTCATTTAGCCGTTCTCTAGATTATCGCGATTAAGGGGACGGATAGACAGACAGAGAGATTGTGTCTTTTATACTAGGTAGTGAAGTAAAGAGTGATTGGCTGAGCCACGCTGAGCGAAGAGAAGCCTACTACTCGGCTAGGGTCCAAAAACTGTTGGTGTCTGTTTGTCCGCACAACTCCAGAACCGTTCGGTCGAATGGGCTGAACTTTTGTAGGTTTATTCTGTATGTCAATGATTCTCCACACACCAATTTTCAAATAAATTTGCTTACATTTTTTCAACGTTCATCCCGAGTATCCAGAGCCTGTTACAACAAGATCGGCGTACATCTACATTGTAGTGATATCTGTGATTTTAACACAACCTGTTTTAACCTTACAAGGACGATCATAGATATATAACAAATGGAATGATTATACCTAATCATGATAATGAAATAGCCGTAGTTAATTCAGACTAAGTCTGTATGTGTCATACTGCAATTAGGAGACTGACAATGACATTCATCAGTTTTCCTCATCCTCACATCCGGTACGCACTACAAAGCTAAGGATAATAAAAGGGTGCGTTTATCTTTCATTATCTTTATAGGAACTAGGTATTATGTACGTACCAGTATTTACTTATTAAGGATATAATCATGACAACTGTCTGCCATTCATCCGTATAGCAAGTCTATAAATAATTTTTTACCTCTATACATACATATAAATTATCGTCCAAACCCTTCTGAACCTCAGCTATTAATGGATTTTGGCTGGATGTTCATTATCCCCGCCCAAGTCCATCTTGAGAAAGTAAAGTAGTATCTCGTCTTCTCCGGGCATAGGTGTCATTCATCATCATCGTTGTTTTTATTTTGGTTTTATATATAGGATGTCTCTTACGTCATACATAACTCGTTAAGGGAATATAGAGGGCTTGTTAACAATTAAGAAAATTTAGAAATTAAAAAATTAAAAAAAAAACAATTTACAGAAAAAGTACATGATTTATATTTTTAAGCGACTTCAAAAAAAAGGAGCTTCTGAATTCGACCCGTATGTATGTATGTTTGTATGTTTGTATGTTTGTTTGTATGTATGTTTATTTGTCCGCGATTTTCTCAGCAACCACTGAACCGATTTGAATGAAACTTTCACTAAAAA
>WYDE02168407.1:0-10977 GCA_009867175.2 Adela reaumurella | reverse complement strand
TTTTCAACATCGTCCCAGCCCTATCGTGTCACTTTGACAGCTGTCGCAGCGATCAAGCTAAGTTTTAAGAACTATAGGTGATCTATCTGTAATATGAGATATTGTATGTCCGTCTGTGCCATGCCAATTGAGCTATACCCTCATTCGTCAGTATGATTCTTCAGTAATAAATATTCGAAGTTTGGTTCCGATATTGCAAGCCTTAGTTTTTTCGTGATTATGTAACGCTATCTGACAAGGTTTTCAATAATGGAGAAAATTGAACACCGAGGAGTGATAAAGTACAGTTGACAAGTCTCATTTCTGTGCATCATAGACTTTGAACTCTGGTCACGTAACCAGATAGCGCGAGGTGAAAGAGATTAGTGTGTTTTTGTACTGTTCCTCTAATATTGCATAATACGGCCGGCGGAGGTGAGGCGAGTGGGGACTCTACAGCAGCGCTTGCAAATTGGCGGGAAAATGATGCGCAGATGTAAACTATGCGTGTGTACCTCCATAAAAAAGGCATGTCACCAAAAGATATCCAAGTGTGGTAGACACGTCAAGAAGTGGTGGACACGTTGGGGGAGTTTGCTCCATCGTATTCCAGTGTCAAAAAGTGGATAGCTGAGCTTAAGCGGGGTCGGGAGAGCATTCAAGACGACCCTAGGAGCAAAGGCCTTCAACGTCTACCACGAAGGAAAACGTCAATAAAATAGGTTATCTGATACTGAGTGACCGAAACTGACCATCAATAAGATAGCCAAGATCAGAGGCATTAGTTATGGCCGGGTACAAAACATTATATAGGAAGAACTGGGGATAAGGTTTCTACTGGTTGTGTCCCAAGATTGCTTTCAGCTGAATAAAAACGAGTTCGTTTCACATTTCCTGCGATTGTTTGGAACCTTTTGGCAGATCCTGAAGATTTTTTGTCCCATTTCGTTACCATGGATTATAGCTGGGTTCCCCACTTTACTCCTGAATCGAACAATTGAAGCAGTGGAAAAAATCTGGTTCACCCACTCCGAAGAAGGCTAAGGTTGTTTTGTCGACCAACAAAGTCATGGCTTCAGTTTTCTGGCATGCAAAGGGGATTATTTTCGTGTATTATTTACCAAAAGGCGAAACTATAAATCAAAATATTATTGCAACCTTTTGCGAAGACTTCAGGAAGAAATCAAAGAAAAAAGACTGAGGTTGCTGTGGAAGAAAGCGTTGCCTATCAAGATACATCCCGGTTTCACACTTCGGCTGAATCAATGTCTGAAATCCGTATTTGTGGCTATGAAATATTCTCCAACGCACCTTATTCGCCGGATTTAGCCCCCTCGGATTACAACGTTTTTCCAAATTAAAATAATAGTGGCTCGAACTTTTCAACCAAAGAAGAGGTTATAGCGCGCGCAATGAAAATTCATTGAAGCGGTAGGTGATCTACCTGTTAATATGAGATGTATGTAGTGTGTGGCATTCTGATTGAACTATAATTTCTAAAATGTTACAATTTTCGTGTTCTTTCTAAACTATAGCTCAATCGGAACGGCACACACTGACATACAACATCTCATATTACAGCTAGATCTCTTTTACCTTTTTGGAATTTTCATTACTATTGAAATTTGTCATAAATGATTTAAAATTTTATTTACGTGCCTTCTTGACATGAGTAAAATCTTTATTTGCCACTGCCTTAACCCTTTTGCTCGGAACGGCCGCCCGGGTGCGAGGTACTAAAACATACGCTCGCTCATAACGGCCAACCGGGCATCCCTCGACTACCGAAGTTGAATTTTGCCATTGTATTCAACTTATGGTTATTTCCAATGGTTCGTGAAGGACAGAAGTACAGAACAACGATATTTCAATATTATTCAGTCGTTCGTTCAATCTTCTCACGACAGTACTAGATTTTATGACCAGTGGAAAATTTATCATTTCGGGTTCGGTCGAGCTCAGTGTTTTAGGGTGAAAAAGTCTGTTTTTTTTCGAATCTACGGGTGAAAAGGTAAGTAAATCAGCTTTTTTTTACAACTCCGCTCATATGTAAGCTAAAATATGGTTAGAACTTGACATAAAAGTGCCATTTTCGACGTAAGTCGAAATGTCAAGTACGCGTTTTATCTTTGTTTTTATAATAAAAACTGTTATTTTACATTTATTTTGCAATGTATCTATTCCAAACTATCGGTTTTATTTATTTATCAATTATTTCTATCCACGTATACCTGTAATAACAGTTCCGTCCGGTTTTTTACATGAAAGTGGCGTGGCCTAGTGAGGCAAATATATAATATGTAACGGTATGATGTAATTGCATACAAATATTGCTCGAATTCTGCATCGATTTTCTCAAGTTTTAACTATGAAAACACAACATGCACATTACATATTCCGATAAAAGTGTTCTTCAAGAGTATTTTGACACAAAAACATGATCACTGACGATGAAGAATTGTGTCGCAATCTTGAATGTATTGAAGTATATAAATTTTCAAGTTTGCATTCAGTAGGCATTTTACCAGTTATAAGATGTTTTGCCTGTGCCCTGTTGTTTAAATGTCGAAAGAGCAAACCCATGGATACAAATTCATTTCATCAGAAATCCTCTAATCAATATTGATTCAAGTATGCGTCTATATTCTGTCATCGTTTCGGATGTTTTATATATGAAGTGCGTTTCATAGACAGTAACATACTATTTGAATTATGTAAATAGCTTTTTGTAGTTTTGAAGTGATCTGAGTTTTAGTAGCGATCGGTGGTGACGGCGCGCGCTCGCCGAAATTCGTGCCGAGTCAGCGAATGTGCAGTGTTTTTTGACAGTTGAGTCAAAGGGTTAGAACGTTTAGGTCACGGTGCAGGGTGTTGTTGCTGACGGCAAGTGTTACCTACACCAGGTGCGTGATACACTTAGCAACGCATATGGACATTCGGACATTCGACGAATGCCATGCCAGCCGGACAAATGGTTGATGTACCATGGAGCAATTGTAATTAAGTGGAGCATTATGGTGTAAAAAAACTTTTTTATTGGCGCCGCCCAGGAACGAAGGTTATAACCTTAATATATAGGAATAAAGTCCGATAGTGCTTTAAAATATATCAGAGTCCCAGTGCACACGCCAACACTTCGTGTCGCGTACCAACCAGACCCAGGCCGTGGACTTTCTTCTGTCCGAGCTAAATTTTTATCAACTTTTTCAACAATATTCAGTTGAGGATAGTTAAAACTTATGTCATTCTATTTTATATTGTTACATTAGGTAAAATATTTTTTGCTTTTCTGCAGCAAACGAGGCGGAATTATTGCAAATTATAAACGATCATCTGTTACGTATGATGCTTGACTACGCATTGTTTTAGGCTACGACGATGTAAAGAGCACGACTGGAGCCAAATTCCGGCCGGAAATAACATTTAAAAGAAATTATAATATTACAGAAGTTATAAAATTCCCTAGAAATTAAGTATGGAATCTCTAAATTACAATGATCATAAATTTTCACAATATGAAGTTGGCGCATAGATAATTAATAATAAACAATTGCAGACTGTTCAACCGAGATCCTCTTTTTGACGGTGGTGCTCTATCATTGTAAGTATGCTTATATAAGAAATTTTCAATTTAAAAAAAAATCATGTTTTCCATGCATTATTATCGCCAACCAATTTGTACGAAGGCAATTTTATACTGAAAAACTCTTTTACATACAAGCATGTATAAAATACAAAATATAACATACTGTTAACAAAACTTATTAGGTTATATTCTGTATAAAGTACTCAACGGCTACGCTACCCGGCTTAGTAAACAAATAACCACAAGTAGTTTACAAAGACAAATCCATGAAGAGATGACAAATCATGTGATGCCTTCACACTTGGTAGTAAAAAATTGCAGAAAATGTTCAAAGGTCCCGTTTAAATTTCACTACGCAGCACCATGTTTTTAGACCCCACTTTACGCTAAAGCCGCGGCCACGGATGCGGCTGCCGTTTGCGGTGCGATTTCTTTGGCCCCGTCGTGAGCTGAGGCGAAATTGGATGAATAGAAAATAAAATTATGAAAACACTGGGATTACACTAAAGTATGAATGAGAATACCTGTCTCACAATTATATCACCACTTAACTAGATGGCGTCACAAGATGACTGATTTAAGACTGACAGCTCAATCCACATGCAGATTGCTGTAGACCCAACTGGATTGACTACCGAAAGAGATCAAACCGTGGGATTGTTTTCTTTCTATCCTAGTATGTGCGAGCGAGACACCTCAATCCGTATCTCTCGATCGGCTTGTTCTCTAGACTATCACATGAAATCATATAACGATTCAGTCTCAGGACGGGTAGTCTCACTTGAGGCAGCGCCATAGGCCCCGCTTTTAGTCTCACTTGAGGCAGCGATCCGAGCGCCGTTTCTTAGTCTCATTTGAGGCAGCAAATCGAAAAAAATATCAATTGAATGGAGTGACAATACGTAGGGAGGCATTATTTATTACCTATACTTATGACTGAATCTTTTATTAATATGACTACCCCGGGAAAATTCTCACTAATTCTTACTGGAATGCAACAATCCAATTGGAATCTAAAAAATTCTAATTGGAATTTCACCAAAACAACGTCTGAAGCTTTAAACATCTGTAACTTGCAATCCAATGCGATACGACATGTCCGACGCTACATCGAAGCAACTTTGCATTTCAAATACCTCTTATTCACTAATATTCTCCTGGTAATTTTGTTAAATTTAATTTGTTAAAAGCGGTCGGAACAGACTCCGCATCAGCATCAGGAAAAGCTTCTCAACCCAGCACTGATTCAGAGCCCGAGCCTCAACATGCAGCACCTTCACACTGGAGCACCAGCCCGCGGCAACCTTGGAACAGCTCCACCTTCCAATAGCTTTGGCGGCAAATGATAAATTTTAAATCGTTTATTGCAGTAAGCTATGTTGTACGTGCAAATTTATACTTGCATAAATTTTTATAATTACATATCTCTAAGTTGCCTTTTTAGTTTGGGTAAAAGTTCATAAAACATGAAAACATTTCGAAAAAATATTGTGTTTTGGGGAAAACCTAAAATATGATATAACAACACTGCAAATAGCAGCGCCTAATCATAGGAATCCATCAGTAAAACAGTTTCTCGGCATGGAGACAAACGAATTTGGCGTCAAGAGAGAGACGCCGGAGTCCATCCATAAAAGAAGAGAAACAAATTTTATGAACATTAACTCTTCGTCATTATGCAGGTTATTAAAAATATGGAAAATATTTTTCTATACTTACCAGTGCAAAAATTTCACTACTGATTGGGCTCTATTGACCATTTAGTTTGATTGTTTCCAACAAAACAAAATAGAACTGTTAATAAAATATTTCTTTGTCTGACTGACTTGACGCGCCTAAAAGCGTGCTACCCTAAATGAGACTAAAAGCAGGAAATGTGCACTGCCTCAAGTGTGACTACCCCTCCTGAGACTGAATCAATAACTTGTGTTACAACAGGATAAAGATAAATTTTCAATAGTGCTACCTTGGCAGTACTAAATCCTGTTTGAATAATATATTCATGGGTCGATGTTACCAGGCTTGCCAGAGATTTCACCGCACAAGTTTCCAAATACAATACAGTAGAACATCGACTGTCAGAACGTTGGTCATCCGAACGACCGCTTATACGGATAGCCTGCAGCCGGGATACGTTATAAAATAAACTATTTATTACTAAACAATAATACATAAGTACATATTAATAATTCAAATAATGAAATATGCGTATAACAAAATGTAACAATATCCGATGTGGAAATAGAAATAATAACAAATTAAAACATCATCGTTTTTGAAAATAATCCTTCCATCAAGGACAGATACGAAGATCAACAGGTAATTTATTCCACAGGTGAGCTGCGTGAACTGTGAGACTGAGGAAGGTAAACCAAACAGATTCAACTGCACTCTGCAGTAGAGAAGCGAGAGAACATGTGTATTCCTGCGAAAGCGGATATTGAGCCACTGTAAGCAATTGCGAAATTCTGATATGTGATCAAACTTGCGTAATCCGTAAATTTAACGAATACACAAGTTTGAATTTGTTAAGTAGCTGTTCTTTCAAATCAAGGCAACACACATCAACATAATGGAGTATTGGAAGGAGAGATTTTGCAAGCGTAATTTTTTTGGATATAGGGATAAATTGGTGTTATGTAATCAGGTGTATATGTGTATATGTATGTTATGTTAGTAGGGTGAAATTTTGGAGGAGAGCGTGCATGCTGGCAAAGACCTTCCGACTTACCTCACCTACCTGAGTGTGCCAGGAGAGGGTATCTTCTAAATTTGTCTGAGATTTTTCAAATGTTTGCTGAGAGGAATGACCACACCATTAAACAATAGTTCAGGAACAGTGTCGCGATCCAGTTTGGCCAGTAGCTTGGAAGTCACACTATGGCACGTGGAGATCCCTTGTCTTTGCCTACTCCACTGGAAAACAGGTGTGGCGCTATGTATGATTATATACATAACTTTATAATATCTATCATATATATTTATGTTAACGTATTTCATCAAGCACATATGTGCATGTTTTATTCATAGAAGTATAGAAATCAATTAACCGAAAGAATAAATTTTCCAAACGCGTGTCCCCGAATTATTTGCATAATCGACGTTCTACTGTATTGAACAAGTCCCCAAATACACAAAAACATCAACCTACTGTTTAGCTAAATAGTCAACTATACTTCAGTCGGCTGAAAATTATAGCATCTATCTCTGCCTTATACTTCATATTTCACGTCATCACATGAGTAGATACCCATGCAGAGGGTCGTCTTCATACAAGCGCGCGGCGGTAGGTACACCACTACATTCGCACGACAATGCCAGTGAAGGCGACAACCCACTGACTGAGCTGGCGTAGACCGGTTTTGGCGTGTACGTGAACGCGTTCTGTGAGCGGTCGCAGTGCGAATGAAATGGACGACCCTCTGTATGTGTATCTACTCATGTGACTTCATATTGGCAATATTTTAGGTTATAATGTAGTAAAATTTAGCATTTTCTTCCAATTTGGCAAGTTACCCCTTGGATCCGAAAAGCATACCTGTAATCTCAAAAGTATTACTTATTGTATCTCTCTATTGTAGGTAGGTAGGTACTATATGGTACACATGAATACAATATTCTCCCAAAAATCATCAGTCGTCCTCAAAACAATGAATCCACTATCTACTACAATGTCTCCTACCTAAAGTTCCAACCCGTGGTTTTTTGTGACCGTAACCATAACAATATTGGCTTCAAACTTAAATGGACCTCTGAGGTTAGCCCTTCTGCACTCGCATCATATTTCACAATCACTACGACTAGCAACGAAAATATTAAAGTTTAAAATTGCTGTAATGCAGGGATTATATTATGCTAGATCGGGCTGAACGCTAGTGAATCAACCCACAGTCTTGCACATGTATGACCTAAACTGTTCCGTGAACGAGGTTCGATGATTGATTATTTCATACAGTTCTCTTCGAGATTTCAAGTCCGAAATGCAAGAGTTGTGTGTTCACATAATTTTTTACTGCTTTTAACCATCAATGTAACATTCAAAATCGGTCCCGAAATCCGTACGAACACGCTAATACATTGATGCTTTCAACCCCTACGACGTTACCGTCTTAGATTTGGACCGGTTGAAGCCGATTGCACTTCTATCTATCTAGTATTGCCTGTTATCGTCTAGAGCAGCCATTGTATCCTTCATATTCTTCTTTGTTTCTTGAAACTATTTAAGCTCACCGTTGTCGTTATCATGACAACACTCAATTTTTTTTCGTTTGAGACGATCTAAACAGTATTTGGTGGACGGTGCAAAGATTTTGGACACTCGAAACGCTGGAGAAAATACTCCATTGTGAGTGTCGCACAATCTTTGTTACGAAGAGCAGTTTTTCTTCTACTCAATGAAATAGAAATTCTTTATTAGTCATAGCGTGTCCACGAGAGGCTACAGTAAATTGCATTGTTGCCGCCGGCGAACTCCCGCTGGTCGCTTTCTACCTGACATTTCACATTTCTCGTACGCCCTAACTATAAAAAAATTTTCTATCTACCTAGCCTACATCACAAAAATCGCACCGCACTCGGCCGGCGTGCTAGCCGGGCTCGAACACTACGCGTCGCAGTCAGTCCGCAGCCGGCGGCGGCTGTGATTACGACTTGCTGGAAGCGGTCCGCGGGGTGACTGAATGTTCGCTGAGCTGGTACTTGAGGAGGGCGTTTTCTTTCCACGCGTCGGCGAGCTCCTTCTTCAGTTTGATCACTTCCAGATTCATTTTTTCATTCTCGCGAAAGCATTTTTGACATCTGTGGAAAACAGACATGATATTATTTCGTTTTTTTTTTTAAACTACCTATACATTACTTACATTACTTTCTTACGCTGCGAAAGCGTCATCGGAGGTTACAGAATATGGATAGATAGAGAGAAGTGGAGAGCGGAACTTGTGGTTCTGGGTCCTAGTCATATCAGACTAGTTGATGAGGGCTGACACCGGTCAAAACGCTATGCATGCTGGAAAACAGAGTGACCGCTCACTAGTCCCCACCTCGATTAAAACCCTCCTTTACTGCGAATGGGCCCAAAAATGTTCGGTGAAGCAATTGTAAGCCCAATTCAACACCTAAGAATATTATTTATCCAACCACCCTATTTTTTTTTATTTTTTTGTAATTGCTTTCAGAACTGACTCCAGCGTGACAAATTAAATATAAATAAATGCATTTATTTTCACCTGGTCTAATACATGCATTGGCAGTATACATTGTTTTAAGGTAATTCTATAATTTATGTGAATAAAGGAAGGAAATGGACGCAACTTATTATTAAACAGACCGATCCCTCACGCACCAACCCACCGCCGCAATTGAAATCTACCTTTCCGACTGGCTGCTACATTCGGTTATTTTTTTAAATATATTTAGATGAGTGTCCAAACGGGTTTTTAATTGATTACGTTGTTTGCACTGATAATGTTTCAAGACTAATCTCTTCGCTGTGGAAGTCGGAGCAAGAGAACTACCAGCGAAGTCACTCTATAGTCTTTTCAAGAATCTAGGCCTGCCATGATCGACGTTAAGCTCATACATGGAAAGAACTGGAGGCATCCTACAGTATATGGATAGGTAGAGAGAGGGCGCTCGAGGGCGGAACCAGCAATAACAATTCTCCACGTACAAGTTATCGCAGACTAGCTGACGAGGGCTTGCAGTGAGCCGAAACTTAGTGCGCAAAGGAGTCTGGCGGCGCCGCCTGGTGGTCGCGACTTCGGTGGACACCCTTTTCTACTGCCAATGGGCCCGGATATGTTCGGTGAAGCCATAGAGTGCTGAGTTCAACACCTTCCCCCATTAATTAGGTTCCAAACATCAACACCTCTGTCGGTTATGAAGTGCTTGCGTGTGTTTGTCTTCTGCACTATTTTATTCAGTTTCAGAAAGTGGCCACGCAGGTGAGTTTTAATGGGTACACTCTTAGGTAAGTAAAATGTCCACGGGAGGAAGGACTAATTAATTTACTAACCTGACTTGTTCGGCGGTGAGCTCTGTAATATAATCGCAGGCCTTGGCGAGGATGCCGCCCTTGCTCTGTCCGTCGGTGGGCTGGCCGGCGAGGGCGGGGACGAGGCCCGCCAGTTTGGCTATCCAGCTGTTGATCTTGTCGCGCCGCCGCCGCTCCACCTCGTTGTGTGTGGCGCGCCGCTTGTCATCGCGCTGTCAGCGATGAGCCATTTTAATATTACTACCAAGTTAAAAGAACTGAGAGAGAAAAAGTAAATAGAAGGGAAGAAGTCGAAGCAGAGTTCATTCGCTTTAAGACGTTAAAGTGTAGGTAAATTAAAAAAAAAATTTATTGAGGAGCGGGTTGAAGCGATCCCTCCATTCTCATTCTACCATCGCTCCACTCACAACAGATTGGGAATGCATACTCCCGATACTGTAAATCCTTTATTTACAAATGCGGTACGCACTTCCTATTTCATTGTTTACGCCGATGTAGCCTGAAGTCCTTCAAACAGAATATTAAGGTGCACCTGACTGGCGTGCGTGGTATTTGCAGCCCCCGAAAAGACCCAAATACCAGTAGACACCGTCGGTACGATCGTGTGTAAGTCTGGTCCACACCGCATGCTAGTCTCCATTAGTAAAATCTGTAAATCTCACTTATAATTCGAGAGCAACACATTCAGATGATAAGGCTTCTCCACTGACGTTTTCTGTCACATCTGAAAATGGTTATTAGATATATTTCGTCGTCTTATTTGTTCGAGGGCGTCAGTAGAAGGCAAATAGGGAATTGCAACGGATCGGAGTCGTGAGCACAGATAATTTTAGTACTTTATTGGACACAGTTATGGAACAAAGTGTTATTACCTTCTTGATTGTCTTGGAGACTCCAGGGTCGCGCTGGATCACGCCCACACCTTTAGGTGCCGGGTTTGTGTTCCACATGCTGCTGTTACCGATGACGTAGAATTGTCCTACAAACATTTGTTACTTAATTTACTTTATGATCGATCAACGTGGTTATTTTCTATGGGCATATAATTTGGTATTCATTTCCATTGTAGGTAAATGGCTACATTCACGGTTGTGTTATTTGGGTCAAACAAGATGAACTCGGATGTGACATACAATAGGTACAGCTGTTTTTCACTATACGTTTTTGACTATCGGACCTACTACGTTGCAGTATCAGTTTACTTTGAAGTTGCGGTCCTTATATAATTAATGAAGACAAATGACTTGCTTTATAATCTTACATACATGCATACATAGCGTCACGCCTGTTTCCCGGTGGAGTAGGCAGAGACAACGGATCTCCACGTGCCACGATCCTGACAGACCTCTGCCGCTTCTTGCACTCTCATAATATTCTTCATACATGCTCGTCGGTTACGGGTACTGCGCACTTGCCCCTT
>WYDE02168296.1:0-10979 GCA_009867175.2 Adela reaumurella | reverse complement strand
AATTGAGGGAAGTGCTGATATGGCACCTACCTACATAATTCACCAAGGTGTTTAGGCTGTCATCACTGGTACCAGAATACTGGTGCATTAGGCGATGTAGCCATCCGTGTCAATTTCAATAATTAAAAAAAATACTTATTTATCAGAAAAACAAGGATAACAAACAAGGAAAATGGTTTCTAGCCAGACGCTCTGGCTTGAGTGGCGAAAGTATTACCAACTTTGCAACCAAGCTGTGACGTGTTTTCTGCAAATTGTTATTGATTTTGTTCTTCTTCAGTTTCTTTTAAACTCCCACTCAGCGTTAGAAATAGTCTGCATGGTCGATTTTCAAACATATTGTTGTCGCCGTTAAGATCATACATAACTTGGACGACACTAGAAACTACTTCTTGATATTTCTAATTGAAATGGTATAATTTTTCGCTTATGGCGCAAGGACTTAAGAGGATGCTTCATCACTTGGCGATCACATCAATTCATCGTGTTTTCCGTCCAGTTCAGTGTAGCCGGCTTGAATTGAAGGAAGCGCTGATATGGCACCTACCTACATAAGTTACCAAGGTGTTTAGGCCGACATCACTGTTACCAGAAGAACTGGTTCATTAGGTGATGTAGCCATCCATGTCAGTTTCAATAAAAAAAAAACTCTCACTCCATACAAAAAGCCTTAGTTTCTCACACCCTCATTTTTTTTAAATTGATTAAAAATCTTAATCAATTTGGGTTTACAAGACCAATTACTATGTTCCTATAGAATTAGAAAACTGAAAAGTAAGAATTATGAAGCTATAAAGTTCGCACATTTCATGTACCTTGTGAAGTAAATATCTCTACACTAGAAACAAAATTTGAGAAATGTAATACTATAGATACCTAGAATATTTCATTTTCACTTCAAATAAAAAATAATTTCCTGTATAACTTCCTCAGGGTTTGTCTCAATTAACTAAGAGGCAAACCTTGTTCTCTATCTTTATCTCCCTCTTTTGGAAGAGCCTTAGATGAAATAGGCATATTTTTTGCTGAGTTCAGGCCGCCATGAACCTTAATAAGACACTTTAAATTGAATAAGAGTGTCCTGTATTGCATTTTTCTCATACGCCAGGGCGAAGTTTCTTTATAGCCTATAAATCTTGCACTACCTTTTTAAAAATGTTGTGGTTCAGTATATTTCTAAAAATCACTCATTTACGCTATTGCTTTTGATCACTCGCCTTTCAACATCTTTATCATACCCCTTCCGTCCCTCGTGAACAACCTTCCTATCCCAGCCACACAAACTCTTTCACTTCTTTCAGCTTTTCACCTCCTATTATTACATTACACTCAAAGATGTCTATCGAACACAATAACTTTAGTGTTGATATTGTTTTAGTTTTAAGCTTACGGTTATCCGGTGATTCTTGTAGACATCGTAGTCGACATGTTTTACCCGCTGCGACGCGAGCAACGTCAGGACCGCGAGATAGTCCCGAAGCGACGTTTGATTTGTGAAATAATCAATCGTCAGCTTTGTCGCATGCATCAAACGTCGCTCCGCTGCTCGCTGTCCTGACGATGCTCGCATCGCAGAGGGCGAAACGTGTCGACTACGATGTCACCAAGAATCACCGTAAGTTAAACAAGATTGTGCGCAACTTCAAAACAATAACTTGCGTCTCTCTGGTATTTATTTTCATTCCTCTTTTATTGCACGTATTATTTACGGTTAAAACATTGCTCTCTAGGTAGGGTTAAAGAAAGTTAAACATTATAGTCTTGTATTATATATAACCAATAATTTTATGTAACAGTAACTTGCTATTAATAATTTACTGCCACGGAGCCAAATGGCTACTTATTCACCCATTCTTCTCACATACTCGTAACTGTCACAAAATCTGCTTGTTTATAGACCAATTTGCAATATTTTCAGCCATAAACATATTATTTGAAAGATATTCACGCCAAACCTGCACGAGCGTAACTGCAATATAAGAAAACTGTAGCTCACTTTCAGGAAACTCATTCATTATCATTATCCACGCGCCGTGGAGATGCTTCTCTTAAATTACTAAATCATTTTGATAGCATTATAAGCGTGTTTCAGAGGCTTTTGTATATTCACACGCCTCCAATCTCTGCGTTGATATGAGAGATGATAATTACTCCGACCCTAGTTTGTGAGGGGGCCGCGAGAGAAGGGATTATGTGGAAGAGCACGGCGGTGTGGAGCGGAGGTTGGCGGGGTGGGGGCTGGGGCTGCGGCGGAGCGGGCCTCGGGCGGGTGTTGTTGGGGAGAGGGGGACGAGACGTTTCTTTGCCGCTATTACTTTTAATTAGGCGTATTTTGAGATAAACGCTCTCCTTAATAGAGCCGAGCCGTCTGCTCTGAATACACTCTTCACGGGACGTGTCTCCTTAATGTTAAGAGAGTTTTCCGCGAATGCGCTCAGTTCACACAAATTGAATTTCCGGGGACGTTTACTGCTCATTTGACAAACAGCTTATGACAGATTTATTTATTTATTTTTTTATTGAAACTGATACGGAAGGCTACATCACCTAATGATCCAGTTTTTCTGGTACCAGTGATGTCAGCCTAAACACCTTGGTGAATTATGTAGGTAGCTGCCATATTAGCGCTTCCCTCAATTCCAGCCGGCTACACTGAACTGGACGGAAAACACGAACTATATTTCATAGCCGCTTCGACCGACCTTCATTCAGTGCAATAATAAGACCAAAGTATAAAATAATATGAATATTTTTTATGATATGTAAAGGACATCTATTTTCCTTTACATGACATAGTTTTTACACTTAATTTGTAAATTTAGGTACGATCACTTAGAAGTTATTGAGGCTTATAATCTAGAATTAATATTTAACTATTTGAGAGGCTGAGCTAAAGATAACTAAAACAAATATTAAAAATTATTTCAGTAGAAACAAAAGTAGAGACTTGTGTGTTGTTTCTACTGATTTCTTTATTATTTTATGTTTTCATAAGCTCTAATTACCTCCGCCAAACAAACTCTACGCCGGAATTCTGAAAGGGCTCTGGTGATTCAGTGCGTATTTTTTCAGCGCTGAGAGCCCTCTCTTTTCACTCTTTGGCACGGATGTTAGAGAGAGAGACCAAAAACGCTCCCAGCGCTGAAAAAATCCGCACGGAATCCGCAGAATATACGCCCAAATTTGGGTTGGTATTGAAGTTAAAGTAAATTTTATAGAGTAATAAAAACAATTAGTATACACGAAATTATTACATTTTATTTTACATGTAATTTAATTTAATACCTGCAACTAAATCTTCAGAAAAAAATCGTTTCTAATTCTCAAAACACTAACATCCGCGGTCTACACCCTTAATTGCACAGTTAGTCAAGCCGGCAAATTTGGCATAATTTTGAAAATTCGTATGAATTGTACAAATTCTCACTTAGAAAAAATTAGCGAAGTCGCACGCTTTATGCATTGATTAGATTTCTTTTAAGGCTTTTCTGTTTACAATTCTATTCTATTCAATTATGTTGTAATCGTTCTATCCTGTTCTTTTCTTGGTATCCAGTTGTATTCCATGTCTTTCATTCTGTTATATTGTAAGGTTTTCATTATAGCAAATTATTCATATTAAACTGAACATTCAGTGTACTCTTTTTTCTATAATATACACACTGCAGTTAATTCCGCACAAAAATACACACTTCCGAATATTTATAAAAGGTAGACAGTGTCAGATTGGCCAAGCGGGCAAGAGCACGCCTCTCAAGCGGGAGGTGTGGATTCGATACCCACTGGGAACACAATATTTACTTTAAGAATTTGTGCTAAATGGCCGCTGACACTCCGGTAAAATAAAACATCGTGAGGAAACCCACTTCCAAGCCGGTTTGCCACCGTAGAAGTGTATGACTAAAATCATCTCATATCATGTAAAAGGAGAGAGGCCTGTACCCATCAGTGGGGTGAATAAAATGGCTGCAAAAGAAGAAAGAAGAAGGTGTTCTAATCGTTCTATCTTGTTCTTTTCTTAGTATCCAGTTGTATTCCATGTCTTGCATTCTGTTATATTCTAAGGTTTTCATTATAGCAAATTATTCATATTAAACTGAACGTTCAGTGTAATATTTTTTTCTATAATATACATACTGAAAATAAACCCGCACAAAAATATTCACTTCCAAATATTTATACAAGGTAGATGTACGCCAGTATTGTCGTAAAATGCTTCGCGATACTAGCGATGTACGTTGAACCATTTCTAGCGAACTTTCTTGCCAGTTCTTCCAGGAAGTTGAATATTGGTTTGTGGCAATCTATTTACATCTAGAATGAACCTGCAAAATTTCAGCTCGAATGGCTGGACCGTTTAGGAGGAGTTTGCGGAAAAAGAAACAAACATCCAAAAAGACACCAAAAGTTAATCGTCCTAATCGAGTAAGATTTATTATGTGTTGTGAACTTAGCTAACTTGCTCATCAGAGTCGTTGGCTCAGTGGTTGCGATATTCAGTATTCGATTACCGATGTTAAGTAATGCTCAGCGCGGTTAGGACTTGGATGGGTGACCGCTTGACCGTTGACGCTGGTCGATGTAGGTCCCTTCCCTCTCCTTACATGTTGGTAGGGTTTAACCCGCCCGGGTTGGTACCACCGCAGGCGCACTGAATGCAGGTCGGTCGAAGCGGCTAAGAAACATAGTTCGTGTTTTCCGTCCAATTCACTGTAGCCGGCTGGGATTGAGGGAAGCGCTGATATGGCACCTACCTACATAATTCACCAAGGTGTTTAGGCTGACATCACTGGTACCAGAAAACTGGTGCATGAGGTGATGTAGCCTTCCGTGTCAGTTTCAATAAAAAAAACAAGTTTCATCCTTACTGGAGGGTAGGTTTTGCTTTAATGCCGTAAGGCAAGACCATCACTCAAATTAATTTACGACACGCACCGGTTCGCCCTCTACCGAATGCCGTTTTAGCCGTGTCTCAAGGTGCTGGTGCTGGAGGGGCGCGCCTAGTCCCTCCCACGCTCTAGTGACGTACTCGCACGCATAGGCTTGACGGCGAGTGTGAGTGAGCGCGATGCTCTCCTCTCTCAGTGATACCACAGCGACCACTTTGATAATCATCGCCCTGTCAAAGAAGTTTCACTTCTTATACAGTTCTTCCTATTACACTTTTTTTTTGTGTTTTTACTCTACATTTTAGTTCGCGATCGACGATGATAAAGACGGCCCAGTTACTTCCAGCAATGTTGGAATTATTTACTCTTTCTCTAGCTTGTCCAGTGTACCGATAACATTTTGTTTACGTGCGGCAGGTACACCAGCGGCGGGGGTTAGTCCCCTTGAGGGGCTCCGTGTTTGCTAAACACAATATTGATTGCTACACCGAGCAAATAAAGTTCGATTGTAATGTTTGCTCGTGTTTGCTCGACTTGAACAATGAGAATGCTTGAAAATAATGAATTTTCTTTTTTTTCTTTGCAGGTATAATTGCTTTCTGATGTGATGTCTGAGGATTGAATACTACTATTATGAGAGTGAGTATTTACAGTTCTGTCGTCTGAAATATTTATTTCGGAAATAGAGATAAATTCGAGATCTCTTCCTGTCACATAGACGCCGACCTTGGAGTAAAAAATACTTTAAATTCTGTCTCTTTCCTGTGTAAAGGTTTGATTGTACACGTACAAATTAAATAGTCGTGAGTATCGTGTGTATTACGGATTTTCTGCTGTAAAAAGCTAATGTAAGATTTGTCAATTTTTATTTACGTACAATACATACATACAATCAAGCATCTTTCCCGGAGGGGTAGGCTGAGTTTGAGCACCATTTGACACGTGCTCGCCGATTACGGGTGCTGCGAACTTGCGCTTTTTATAGTATAAATAAATAATAACACTATATACATAACAGTAAATTATAACATGCAAGTGGATAGGAGTATATTAATAGTGATATCGACGGGAATAATATTTTCGAGGCAGCTCTTGACAGTTTGGTTCCTTTTGAAAATGAATGCAATAGGTACCAAATTTGACGCGGTCATTTGGGGAACCATTCCTCAGAGTTTACTGGAGGAATCATTGTCGCTATGTACTCGGCATGGATATAAACGAGAGTGTCTGCCTGTCTGGGCCCATATTACGAAACTCGTAGTTTTACTCTCGCTGCTACGTAGCCGTCAGAGGAGAGCGACGTGTTCACTCGCACTCGCCGTTAATGGAGTACATTCCGAAAATACTTAACTTTAAAAATATTTATAAAATTCGTTATGCAACCTAAGTAATTTTTTCTTTCAATGCGTGCAAAACAAAGTTTTCATCTAGACACCTCGGTTCTCAAACTAGTCAAAATATATTGTTCTCATACTTTAAATGAAGCTTAAAACTGACAATTATATTTGAACTGCGTGTACTATGAACTATATTTCAGTAACAATTGTCTATGTTAAAATTACATAATATGCTCCTTCCTGCATAGACTTGACGGCGAGTGTGAGTGAACATGTTGCTCTCCTCTAACGGTCACGTGACAGCACGAGTAGAACGACAAATTTCGTATTGTCGCCCTAGGCTAGGGCACAAAGTGAGAAAGTTGTTTATATATTTAGAAATTTAGTTTATACGTTTTCCATAACAGTAGAATAAACTTTTTTATGGAAAGTGCGGCATTCGGTGTACACCAGTGCGTTCCTCTGTTTTGTGGTCCGGAATATACATATAAGTTCTTGAACCTATCGACAAGTTTTGAGAAAAGTGGCCCAGGTTGTCGCTGGTCGCTCTTAGTATATTACCTCAAGATCACGCTCATCCATTCCATAATCCATAGCATTAGCATAAACTTTTGACAAGATTTGTTAAATGTGGTTCAGGTTTTCGCTGGTCGCTTGTATGATACATATATACATACATATCACTCACGCTAAATCCCGAGAATCGGGGTAAGCAGAGCAATCGGTGTTGTGCTTCGAGAACTCCGATGAATTACAGCACAATACCGACCACCACGTTTCGCAAGATGTTCGGATAAGACATCAATCAGCATGTAAGTCACGAAGAGTAATAAGTAATATTCTTATCTAATAAATGACAAATTGGCATGTATGCATATGTTTTGAAAATGTGGTACCAGGATTAGGTAGGTGCCACGTCAGCGCTTCTTTCAAATCGAACCGACTACACAGAACTAGACGGAAAACATCAACTATTTCTCATAGCCGCTTCGACCGATCTTCATTTCGCGCGGTTATAGTGAAAATTGTAATTACCCAAAGAACGCTTTCTATAAAAAATATAGTATGAAAAAACTCCATATTTTCTTTATATCTCTCTCTCTCTCTCTCTCTCTCTCTCTCTCTCTCTCTCTCTAGCGCTACTGGGAATTCACCAGAGCCTACAAATTTCCGTTTTCAAGCCATAAACATTTCAGACTACATAATGTTGACTATCGGAAAATCTGTACACATTACAAAGTAAGTTATTCCACACACGAGCAGCGTACGCTTCCCGCTATAAAATGTTTACAACCGAGGATATGAGTTAGCGAGTTACTGCAGTCGCAAACGCTTTTCGTAGTCGAAATCATACGTATTATGGTATAAACCTGTGCACTATCAGATAGTTAGTCGAAAAAATATAATGTAAACTCTTAATATTACCAGAGACTAGGAAAGATATAGTCTCTGATATTACGTAGTAATAATTACTGTCCCCCTCAGAGTCTCTCTCTCTCTCTCTCTCTCTGTCTCTCTCTGTCTCTCTCTGTCTCTTTCTCTCAGTCCTTCAGTTCCTCTTTCTTTCATTCAAATATCCTGTATATAAGAAGCCGGTAGGTACATATGTATGCAGTATTACCTATAAAAATATAAAAACAGTACATATATAACTATGCACTATGTGCAATAGCACGTGCCCCCCCCCGACTGTGTGAGCGAAGAGTGAATCTGCTGTTATTGCGTCGACAGTAACACGACCAGTTTGATAATATTTGCCCTGAATATTTCTTTATAACTCGACTAGCCGCCTGCGAAATTACCAGCAGCTCCATCTTGATAAGATTACTCTAAAAATTGATTAAAAGAAAACATAAAAATTGTATAACCCTTTTTAAGAATTAAGTAAAGTTGTCTTTTGACAAATTCTAAACGCATTACGTTTCTACAACAAAATCTATATGAAACTTTATAATTTCGTCTGTCGCAGATTATTCCTATTTAGTCTGGGCCCGACTCAAAGAAAATTCATTTGGGGCCTGTAGCAGAAATTCTATTAAATTAATCTGATTATCTTAGACCTTGAAGGCGCGCTGTGGTTAAAAGACGCCCAATTTATGAAATTAGAGACAAAATACGTTCATATTTACGTAGCGCCTTCGTTAAGTTATTAGAAATGAAACATATTATTTTTAAATAAAATTTCAAGAAAAGCTAGACGCTTTGCTAACACGTTACACTGGAAGAAATAAACTAGGAGGAAATGCTTTTGGATATGATTTTGTCAGCGTCGGTGGCTCAGCGGTGTAGCATGCGGCTTTCGCTTACCGAAGATAAGCACTGCTGGGCGCGGTCAAGTGATAGATGGGTGACCGCTTGACCGTTGATGCTGGCCGTGGTTTGGACTCCACGTAAAACTGTAGGTCCCTTCCCTCTACTTACATGGTGGTAGGGTCAACCCCGATCGCGTTGGTATCACCGCACTGAATGAAGGTTGGTCGAAGCGGTTATGAAAAATAGTTCGTGTTTTCCGTCCAGTTCAGTGCTCGGCAGTGTTTAACTTCGGTAATCGAATACCGAATACCGCGACCACTGAGCCAACGACGCTGACACAGTGAAACGGTGAGATCGGAATCGCTTCGAACAGCAGAGCATTCGTCGCTCAACTAACAGTCGATAGAATACAAAAGTGAACTATGTAATTAAATTCATTTATTTATTATATTTATTCATTTATCATATATTACTATTATTACATATTGATTACTATTACTTAACAAAAAGGATGATTCATTACTTTATCTTAATAAATAGTGTGAACAGATCAATGAATAGTATTAATATTCATTATATTGGGCTTATAATCCTTATATAAATATAGAAAAAAAAATTTTGACAAAAAAACTTAAATTTAAAATAATTAATGCACACTTCACTTACTCATTTCACATTTTACTTAGTTTATCTAGCCTACGTGTAAAATAATTTTGCTAAAAATAAATAACAAAAAAATACATTCCCTATTCTTTAATAAATTATTAGTCATCAAGTTTTCTAATAGTAATTAAGTTTACTATCAAGTTTTCATGAAACTGTGTACCTATTTATTAATTTATTATGTATGTATTTATTGTTATGTGAATATGTTGATAAAATCTGCGAGGTAAAACCTACACAATTTTAATACTCGACCCTCAGACTATGTAAAACAGAAAACGCGATCTAAATCTGTTTTTGCGTGATGCAAAAACAAATACATATACACATATTACATATTATATTATACATATATTCATATATGTATGAATATACAGACAGACAGAATTTCATTAAATTGAATTTTCGAATTTTATATCCCAAAAATACGATTTAATTTATATAGAATCAATAACACTGTAAGCGGTGTCTACTGTGTGGTTAGTCACAACGTATTGTAATAAAGACGATAAAAAAAAGGGCCGACCTCAATTTCTCTTTATTTTAAGTATAGAATACAGATCACCTCCGCCCCCCTCCTCCCCGCGCCTTCCCCCACCCCCCAAAGCCACTATTCCACCGCATCGTTCCCACCGGTATCTAATACAAATCCCTTCAATACACTAACTCAATCACGGCGATACGTGCTCTGTTTGTTATGGATGAGTTCCTATCTTCGGAGTCCATCATCAGATCTTGACCCAACTTATATATTATTACGCTTGAGGTACCCTCTTTCTATATGATTATCATTAAAATAGGTCCACAATTGGCGATGATATTGCGTGCATGACATACCTAAAAAAAACCGACAAGTGAATACTCAAGTGCCAAGGGTCCTATTTTTTTTTATTTAAACTGACATGGAAAGCTACATCCTCTAATGCACCAGTTCTTCTGGTACCAGTGATGTCAGCCTAGACACCTTGGTGAATTATGTAGGTAGGTGCCATGTCATCACTTTCCTCAATTCCAGCCGGCTACACTGAACTGGACGGAAAACATGAACTGTGTTTCATAGCCGCTTCATTCAGTGCGGTGGTACCAACCCGGGCGAGATTAACCCTACCACCATGTAAGGAAATGGATATACAATATTAGTGTAAAGGGGTGTTCCAAAACGAAAATATTCCTAATGAGCGCGTTCATACCTATCCAACGATACCCCAAGCGATTTTTTTTTCTAAAGTCTGGTAATGCCGCTTCAACGACGATGCAAATAATGGCGTAGTCACATAAAGCTAAGTCGATATTAGGTGCACAAACTAAGGTCTTGGTAACGGTTACAGTAATGGTCCGGATCGTCTCTCTCCCTTTAATATGGTTGAGGTAGGCGATGGCTGGCCCCAATGTGATGCTCGTGAACGGGTGCTGTTTTTCGGTTATGGAAATTAGCCGTTTTTCAGTTACAATACAATACCCCCCCGCAACTGGATTTATTTAAAAATTTAACTTGAATTTTTAAATTTTCGTTTTGGTACACGCAGTACCCCAGTTACAATGTTTATAATTTTGCGCACATCTAGGTACATAACATTTACAATACGTAAGATATTTTTCCAAATTGTTTGATATGTTTTATATAGAAAAATATGAGGGACAAAATTATCATAAAAAAAATATTCAAGCTAATTTCAGAAAAATACAAAATAATTCATTCGTAATGAATAATGAATGAGGCAGTTAACACCTCCAATCCAACAATCCACAGTTGATTTATTTAAAAATAAATAAATAAATATAGACTTTTCTGCTTAGCAGAAGGCGGACTTATTGCCGGAGGCAATCTCTTCCAGTC
>WYDE02168185.1:0-10981 GCA_009867175.2 Adela reaumurella | reverse complement strand
GACGCCCACACCACCTCCGCACCGCAGGGGTGCACGGATCGCTACGGAATTGGTATCGAGCACGCCTTCCAGATTTACCTTTACCTACATAGTTGGTTCCTTCGAGAAATAAATAAAAATAATATCGTTATAAACAGCTGAAAAGTACGAAGCTTCTAGGTACGAGTCGAGTGCCGGCCTACCGGAGAATGATTTTCAAAATATTTATAACATCGAAAATATTCTTATAGTTGGTTGTCGTCAGCTTCGGATTCTTCTCTACTCTTCGGATATTGGGCGCGGTCTTCTCTTACTGTTATGAAAAGTATTTGGTCATACGGTTCAACGGTCACCAAACAGCTTAGAAGCCGCGCGACGCTTCTTTGTGTCCCTAAAAGTAAAAAATGGAAAAGACAAATAATCCCATCAATGAAATATTTTTCATAATTTTGCGTTAATAATATATATTATTTTTGAATTATTCTTCTTCTTTTGCAGCCATTTTATTCGCCCTACTGGGTACAGACCTCTCTCATTTACATGATATGAGAGGATTTTAGTAATACACTTCCACGGTAACCAACCGGCTTGGAAGTGGGTTTACTCACGATGTTTTCCTTCGCCGGAGTGTCAGCTACCATTTAGCACAAATTCTAAAGTTATAAATATTGCGCACATAGTGGGTATCGAACCCGCACCACCCGCTTGAGAGGCGTGCTCTTGCCCGCTCAGCCAATCTGACACTCTGACTTTGAATTATTACTCTTTATTAATCGCATGGATCGTAATATTTATGGAAGAATATAACGATTTTTCCTACTCGATCTACTATCACGAGAAAGACTGTTATAATGCCGCTCCTGGCTGGTATAAAAAGTTCAATGTGAAATATGTATGTGTAAATCGTTCAGTGTACTGTGTTCTTAATTAAGGTGATCACACTTAACCAGTCGTATGAATAAAAATAAATTTTTCCTCACTAATTATGACTTGTTATGGAAAACTCGCGCAAACCCATAATAAGTATCCTATAAATTTGCCTTGAAAATATAATTGCAAGAAAAAATTAACTACCTTTCATGGATAATGTTTTTACAGGTGCAGTTAAAAAAACGTTTTATCAGGAGCATACCTCTTTTAAGAATTTTCTAAGGATAAAATGAAAACATTTTTTTTTTCCTTTCTTTTAGTAATACTTTTTTGTGGTATTGTTTCACTATTTTACGTATATCTATTATGATGGTCAGATTGGCCGAGCGGGCAAGAGCACACCTCTCAGGCGGGAGGCGCGGGTTCGATACCCACTGGGAGCACAATATTTACTTTAGAATTTGTGCTAAATGGCCGCTGACACTCAGATGAAGGAAAACATCGTGAGGAAACTCACTTCCAAGCTGGTTGGTCACCGTGGAAGTGTACGACTAAAATCCTCTCATATCATGTAAATGAGAGAGGCCCAAACCCAGCAGTGGGGCGAATAAAATGGCTGCAATGGATGTGAACTTTAATCTTAACCTAGATGTAATGGTAAGTCTATTGGGAAACCTGATTCCCAATAGACTTATCAGTAAGACTAAAGAATAAGACTACTACACAAGAGCCTTTCACCGGAAATAGAGACAAATTTTAGATTTCTTTCTGTCATTATGACGTCGACCTTGGAGTAAAAGGGACTTCGGATTTCTGTCTCTTTCCAGTGCACATACAAAGTACATAAGTGCACATACTGACTGATTGAAAGAGATAACCTGTTACATATACATTTATCTTTCTTTCTGCAAAATGGGGTTGACAATGTAACTATATGTCAAAGCGTTTTTCCAAATTTTAAATATCGTAGCCAGCGCCGCGCCGCGGCCGCGGTCCGTTAACGAGAAGCGGCCATTTACGTGTTTTCAAAATTCGAACACTGCCAATACCGACCGCGTCCGCATCCCTACTTCCGCTTTTAATAACTCCTCCGACTTGAAAGTTGTGTCCAATATGCGCGCCGAGTACACACAAATGTCCGCTGCAAGACAGACGGAACGAGTGCTTGCTCAGTCTGCCCGTCTTCCTTTTCGTTTTGTCGAGGCGTTCATATTACATGAGTCTCCTCATACTCGCGTCGCACGCCCGCAACGCGCCACCGCCCGCGCCCTCGGGGTTTCATGTGTGCCGATTTTGAGTCAAATCACTTTTATGCGACGAAATGACGGGATGAAAATTAATTTAAAGTTGTACTTTCTCAGCTCTTTTTTCTGTTTGCTTTTGCAGAAATTAAAAAATTTATTAATTTATATTAAATAAATTATAAGCGCTTACCATTACTAACCACTTCCAAGCCGGTTGGTCACCATGGAAGTGTATGAATTGATCCTATCATATCATGTCAATGAGAGAGGCCTATACCCAGCAGTGGGGCGATTAAAATGGCTGCAAAGAAGAAGAAGAAGATGGAGACCATTACTAATTAAGAAATTTCCGTGTTTGACAAAGTAACATTAAATTTTCAATGTAAGTTTCTAGTACTGAAAAACTTTGTGTGATGATCAGGGTACAACTTCATAATTCACACGATCCGTAGGATACAGAATTTCGGTGAATATATGAAAGCGCATTAAACGAGGAAGCATATACATAGGTAGGTACTGGTAGACGCACGTATGTCTGGTAGGAGCCCGTTTCCATTATCTCGCATGGCGGAGCAATTTTTACATTAACTATTTTGTCTTTCCCATTTCCATGCAAGTCTCTGCAGCGTTCTTTATTTTCAGCGTCTGTCGGAGCTTCATACTTATCGAATTATTTTAATCACGCGTCTGGGCTTTCGGATTCTCTTTTCTATCTTTGCAGTCTCCTTCGGGTGCATTTTGCTGCAAGGTTTTAATTAATTCTACTTCTTCCTAAAAGTTTGTCGCTGATGATGCATGCAACAAAGCGTAGATGGATATACCTACAATTCAGGTGATGAAAATGAAATTGCATTTGTCGATAGAACGCATAATAATTATATGAAGACTATTTATAAATTGTGATATGCCACCTGATTAACAAGAGGTTCGTGCCAGGCTTGTAGTACAAAATCGAGAGACAAAAGGAAATATGAAGATGTATTTAATTTCCTTAAACCTTTCGTTTGCATATCCATTTCACCAAGTCGCACAGCTTCCAATATCTTCGTGCCTACCCTGCTAATTGGTCTGGTATATAGTTGAAATACTTTCGTGAACTTGCTAATCCATTTTGTTTTGTTATCTCTACTGAAAATTAGCAGCACAACAGCGTCTGCTCAGTTTATCCGATCGTCGTGCTGCTGTTATACATTCGTATTTTTTTGTTGTAAGGTAGGTAAATACAAGCACCTTTAATCTTTGCCTGACGTATGTAGTGCCCGGGTATTGCTTTCTGTGCCCTCTTCCAGTTTGTGCTGCAGCTTCATTGACTGTCTGTTGCTAGAAATATTAATTAGCAATCGAAGCTTCTCGTTCTAGAACGAATATCTAATAACCTTCACACATACCCTCAGACACTATATCGCTGTTGCATTCGCAGTTCAACTTATATTCCAACCCTCATAAACGCTTTAAAACGTCAACAGACGCCCTAACTTCATTTGTAAGGTGCGCGGAAGCCGACAGTTTGTGGTCAGAAACAAAATTGTCCATTTTGTAATGATTGTAGTTAATTGGCGCGACTTTGCCCCGGGCACCCCGTCACCCGGGCGCGCGGGGCACGAGCCGGCACGGGAGCCGCTCCGACCGGTCCAGGCGAACCTTTCCGCGTAAAAGAACACGTCCCTAATAGCGGTCAACCGGGCAGGGTGCAGAATTAAGACAATAATTACTCGCGGAGCGGGGCCGTCCGGAGTTTTCGCGAATTACTTTTTATGGTTGTCGTCACGCTCTCCGGCTCTCACCTCTGTGGGCTCCCTTTGCTGCGGTTCAGCTGTTTGAGAGTTTGTTTTTATCGAAATTTCGCTTTGTTTCCTGATAGTTTTACATTGTACTTACGTACTCTAAACTTTAACAAAGAAAACAATTACTTTGGCAAAGATAGTTCAGCAAAGTGCTCCCTTAGAAAGATAATGAAATCAGTTCGTTTGAGTTGGATTACGCATGCAGAAAATTCAGTTTTGGTTAATGGCCGTGTTCACATAGTCTTATCTTTCTATAACTTCTTCAACAAATCCAATATCTTCATCAGCACAGACGACTCTGTCGTAGGTAGCTTCCTTGAAGCAAAGATTTCTTCATAAACGATTTTCTATCATCCGCCATCTTTGTTCGGAGTGGTTGTGCGTTGTCGACGTGCGGGTAGATTACAGTATACTCTGAGTGTAGCCACTTGTGATAGAGATCTATGCGCTTCGCTAAATTTCGTTGGTTGTGAGCCAGTGTTCCGTGAGCACATTATGATACCTCGTTTACTATTATTAGTAGTAACATTAGTATCGATTAGACAATAAAAACGAAATGGTAAAATAATAAAATTAAAGGCTTTTCCGAAAATCTAACATCTGGTGAAGAATTTTGATGTTAAAAAAATATGTATACCTCCCTTTTTTTAGTTTTTTCAAAACTTGTTGTTTAGTCTTTGAAAACTGTTTGAGCGGAGGGTTGATCGTAGGTTCGATCCTCTGTATCGGCGTACTTTACTCAGTTTCGTACCCGTCGCTCCAATGAAGGAATCACCGCGCGGAAAACCTTCCCGCTTTCAAGTAGGCGGTAGGTTTTACCCGACCGTGTCGGTACCACCGCACTGAATGTAGGATGTTTGAAACGGCTATGTTAAAGAGTACGTGTTTTCCGTCTAGTCAGTGTAGCCGGACTGAAAAGGGAAGTACCTTGTCGTGGTACTATACTCCGCAAGGATTGAGGTGACGTAAGCTATAGCAACACGGTTCACGATGTGTGACGTAAGAGGTGAGATCCAGCCATGATAGGGTGATAACTTAAAAAGCATTGTCTTATTATTTTTCACCTGCGTGGCTTTAGGGAGAGTTTGTATCATAAAATGATTCAAAATTGTATCTTTAATGTTTAACAAACTAGCAAACTCAACGACGTACTTATTACCCCGATAATTTATTGGCACTTTAGGAACTCAGGCAGGATTTTCTTCAAAAGATCACTTTGAGACAACCAACCCGAAGACACACCGTAACAGAACTGTGTCCAATTTCTTTATGAATCTGACACTATGTTTTCATTCTTTCCTATTTTTGGAGATCGTGCAGCGGAAGACGGCAAGCCTCGTCCTACTACACCTACTACCTACTCGTCGAATGTGCCATCATCATCATCCTCTGCGTTTAATCGTCCCCTGCTGGAAATACGCCTCTTCAATTTGTTTCCAACCCTCCCGGCACTCGGCACCACGAATCCATCGTTTGCCCGCGAGGTACCGGATGTCGTCATCCCACCTGGCGGGTGGTCTTCTCACACTTCGCCTACCTGTCCAAGGTCGCCAGTACAGGACGCGCGTACTCCAACAGCCGTCATCCCTGCGGCTCAAGTGTCCAGCCCCCGTTTTGTCACCCGGTGAACAATATCTACTACTTTGGTGTGTCGGCGAATTACCTCGTTTCGCACCTTGTCACGTAGTGATTTTCCCAGCATGGCTCGCTCCATGACGCTGGGCGACACGGGGCTTTTGTGATATGCCAGCCGTTAGAGCCCACGTTTCACGTCCGTACGTCATGACCAGGAGTACGCACTGGTCGTGTATATCCTGGTCTTTAGATTTTGCGGCAGTAATGGCACGAATTTAAGTTTTCCAATGGCAGCCTAGCCCAGTTGAATGAGTCTTTCTGCCTCCTTGTGAAGGCCTTGTCGATCTAACCGAAGTATTTGGCCGAGATAAACGTACTCCTCCACTTGTTCGATTGTTTCGATATCGAAGATTATTTGTGCCCCACGCCTTACCTCCGTCGACATGACTTTGCTTAATCACGGTTTTTCTTCAGACCGACCCTCAGCGAAGCCTCATAGAGGTCGCTGAGCATCTTCTGAAGCTGATTCCGGGATGAGAGAGGAGGACAATGTCATTGGCGAAACGAAATCGAATATGTATCGACCACTATTGTGGTTGAGTGTACACTGTGTACATAGAGCTATGTGTAATTATGTTAGTACTTGGTGTACAATCGATCAACGTAACATACTATTTGAACCTGCTATTGTTCACCGTAGCGAAGAATTGATATGTTCCGAAGGTCTTCAAATGACATGTTCATATACATACCTTGACACCATTGTACTGTGATCACAGTATGTAGGTGTCAACAGTCGATCAACTGAAATGTTTTTCTAAGGTGTTTTAATAACTCTTCTCGTGATACCTTTATAATACATATAGATAAGGCCATCTGAATAAACCACGGCACTAATTAATATATCTTAGTACAACTTTCCGATCTTTCCTTAGTATAAGCTATCGATTATGATGAAGACCTGGCATGGCGCCTAATATTTTTTTTTCATACCAAGGTGTATTGGGATGACAAGACGGGGGCAAAAAAAACTGGTGCTTTAGGGCGATGTAGTCTCCGTGCCATTTTCCATTAAAAACTTAGTGGTAGTAATAATACTTAGTACAAGACAATTTCCAAATAAATTACTACCGTAAAATGCTCATTGAAATCAATGACGTATTTAAAGCTTTAACGCGCAGCTTTTATGCTGAGCGAAGTGAAGCCACTTACTCGACTAGAGTTAAAAACAATTTTAGTGTCTGTCTGTTGGATTGTTTGTTTGTTTGTTTGTTTGTTTATCCGCACAACTCCTCAACGATTCAGCCGATCTAGCTGAAATTTTGTAGGTTCATCTATATGCCAATAGCTAACCACACACCATTTTCAACTTCTAGAAGAAGTGGCAATCCAAAATGTCAATTTGTCTGAAGCTCGGACTGTTGTTGTGCTAGATAAAATGTTTCCTCCAGCACAGCTGTACAGAATGAAAGTTCATAAAGTATGTTGTGTACTGTTATCGGCATGTACATACTGTGGAATCACCTTCGATGACGGTGTACGATTTAATACTCGACCAAACATTGGTGATTATCATTTGACGTCTGAGATAAAAATAAGGCAATAAATCTTTTCGTCATTTTATCAGAATTAATCCAGTGATAAGGTTTAGTGCTATATTGAGTGACTTGTACAAATATAGCATCGAAGGATTTCTGTTGAACGTGCGACTCGGCAACTTTTTTTATTGTTTGTGCCTAGGTTTAATTAAGAATTTAATTAAGTTTTATTATTATTAGGTAATAACGTACATACGCACATACATATTGCGATAATTACATAATGTACATTATATTATACGTATTTTTTCATTGCCTGTCTGCGTAAATTGTAAGTTAAACCTGAAATGTTGTAACTTGTTTTTTAGCAATAAATCATTTTAATATTGAAATATTAGCACAAGAATTACTTACTCGTAAAGCATCGTTAATCGTATCCTTCCATTCAATGTTGCCAAATTAGGCAATAAACATAGCTAATGCATCAACAACATTACTTTATAGTCAGGGTATCTACCTACAAAAGGAATACAAAAAATATTACTCAAGAGAATATACTAAAAAGAAGGGTTCACCTAATCCTATAAACCTTATTAGATTTTACAATATCTACGTAATAAAACTTAAAAAGTCATTCATTCAATGACAGACAATGCACAACCTAAACCGCTGCCGTCTGCTCTAAAGGATTTTTGAAAATTAATTGCCAAAGGGGGTTAAATGGGACATAAACATTTCAATCGAAATTTTTAATTTTTCAAGTTAGAAATATGGAAAATGGTGCGACTTTTACTTATAAACAGAAAGCTATTTTGTTTACAAATAAAAGTCAGTTGTATTAGCGAATTTTGGAAATGATTCCCCTAAACGGGTTAAATAGGGGATAAAGTTTGTTGGATGTTCAAAAGACATCAACGCTCATGCGGAAAGAAATCGTTCATGCGGGTTTCCTTTTTGGGGTTGTACGAGATGGGAAGGCGGATCGTTGTGGGAGGTAATGGGGAAGGAAGATATACAGCGGGCGGAGTCGCGGGCCAAAGACAATATTTACATTCCGAAAAATTTGATAAACACTTCAATGCTTTCCTATGGGTCAGGTAGGTAGGATAGGTATTAGGGTAAGGAAGGTGGGTGTCGGCAAAGGTTGATTTACCGCGGTAGGATTCGCTGACAAAAGCTAATATATAATAGAATGTCTGTAATAGTGACAGTAACAAGTCGCAGTGTCCCAAATAGCGCATCGAACGACAAAGAATACAGATAAGCGATGATTTTCTGATAAGGCCATTAGTTTGCTCTCAGTTTGACTAATTCCGCATAAATCAGTCTCCGCTCCAGCGCTGTCGCGATATAATATCTATCGACAAATATTTGTACAGAATGGCGTCAGGCGCTCCGCGATACCTAAAAGATGTGATCTTTGCTAATTACTCACACAAAATTACGGATGGGCCTTGAGTGGAGTTGACTTTGGCTTTAGTGTGCCGGCATTGTCTCTTTACCCAATTTGGAGTTCGAATGTTCTTGATTCTGAATGGCATATTTAGGGTGGTAGACAAGGACAGAGATATATGACTGTTATGTAATCTAATATATGTTTAATTTACGTATGCGTCTACGTACCATCATTAATCATTACACATATTTACGTGGAAAACCCAAATGTCCAAAACATCCCTATTCTAACTGAAGCCGCCTAGGTAATTCTTGCCATCGATATGCTTGACAAATTTAGGAATTGATAGATAATGTTTACTAATGATTAGACATTAATTGATTCAGCCTGCGTATCGCCGCGCGCCCCTGTGGGCAATTTTACCATAATGTTAAATGAATAATAATGTATTTATATAAATAAAGAATACTTTTATTAAGTCAATATATTTACGTTTTACACAGGTATTTGGTTGCGTATCATGTGCAAACTTGCGATATCGGGCATCCATGTAAAACATTGACGGATCTATAGCAAAGATTAAGTGCTCTTTGATATAATAAAAATGCGAACTGCCCCCACACTGAATTTTTTTTAAAAACAGTGGAAATTTGACATTCTCACTCGTTGATATTTGTCGAAAAATATAAATAAAATAAATAAATATAGACTTTTCTGCTTAGCAGGAGGCGGACTTATTGCCGGAGGCAATCTCTTTCAGTCAATCTTTATACACTACAACACTTTCGTATTGTTAATGTATAGGTTTCCTCACGGTGTTTTCCTTCACCGAAGAAGACTAACGAAATAATTTTTTGGAGCGAATGTGAGTGGAAGAGCTGGGAAGGGTCGCCCTAGACGCATGTACTTAGAAAAGATCGATCAGGTTCTCAAAAAGCGTCAAGGTACCCGTAACCGAAAAGCATGTATGAAGAATATTATGAGAGTGCAAGAAGCGGCAGAGGTGTGTCAGGATCGTGGCACGTAGAGAACCGTTATCCCTGCCTACCCCACTGAGAAACAGGCTTAGTATGTATGTATGTTTGTATATATATACATAAATGTGGACCACGTTTTTTATATTTAGATAAAATGTGTTTTATTCATTACTAGCTGACCCGACAGACGCTGTACTGTCCAAATTTACAATATAAAAGCACATTTGCCCTACTTCTAACCCAACTTCTACCCCTATAACTACCCCTACTCCTACCCCTACATCCACCCCTGTCCCAGGCCGGAAAATAAAAAAAATCTGTAAGTCTACAAAATCGCATTCAATTAAATATAATCCTAATTTTTTCGTATATTCTTCCCATGGTTTAATAGTTATTTCATTCGGAGTGGAGCAAATCCAACAAATGAAAAATCAATTGGTTCTTGAGTTATAAATGGTATAACTAACCCGACTTTGCTTCACATATATTATATTTTTTTTATGGAAACTGACACGGATGGCTACATCACCTTATGCACCAGTTCTTCTGGTACCAGTGATGTCAGTCTAAACACCTTGGTTAGTTATTTAGGTGGTGCCATGTCAGCGCCTCCCTCAATTCCAGCCGGCTACGCTGAACTGGAAAGAAAACACGAACTGTGTTTCATAGCTGCTTCGACCAATCTTCATTCAGTACGGTGGTACCAACGCTGGCGGGTAAAACCTAACACCATGTAAGGAGAGGGAAGGGATCTACAGTTTAACGTGGAATCCGAACCACGACCAGCGTCAACGGTCAAGCGGTCACCCATCCAAGAACTGACCCCGCTTGGCTGTGCTTAACTTCGGTTATCGAATAGCGAATATCGCAACCACTGAGCCAACGACGCTGGTAACGTTAATCTCTGATCAATAACGTTGGAACGTTTCAGTCAAGCATTGCCTAATTTTGATATGACAAGTAATTAGATCTCAACGAAACGTTTACTTTGAACACATACAAAATTGACGTAGGACCAGTGATTCCACAATATGACCAAATCAAATGTCGACATGACAGTTTGGTAGATATCGATGAGACTTTTACTTTACATACCAACACGATGGGCCTAGGACCAGTGGCTTCTGAAAATGACCAAATCAAATGACATCATGACAGGAGGTAAGGTTTTTTTTTATTAATGATGTAAGGCAAGGCCATCACTCCAATGAATTTTCGAAATGAACCGGTTCACCCTATAACGGATGCCTTTTTGCCCATGTGTCTAGGAACTGTACCCACGTCATTTCATGGCGTAATCGCCTATTATGTCGATTCCGTACGGCATGGCCACCGCTTAAAATAAAATTACGACATGCGTCGGTTAGCCCCCTACCGGATGCCGTTTTCGCCGTGTCTCGAGGTGCTGTACTTAACTATTAGGCGTAATATCCGATTACGCCGATGGCGTACTGCAATAAAATTACTGTACATGATGCACTAGCGCTGCAGCTGGTTCGCCGTCTACGGATACGGATATCGTTTACGCCCGTGTCTCTCTATAGTGGGAGCGGTTCGTGGGGACAAACGGCATTTCGTATTAGAATTGTGCCACTTCGTACACTTGTTCCTTAGACCT